>JAODAL010046652.1:0-30707 GCA_025379985.1 Phyllomedusa bahiana
CCCAAACCCCCCCTACATTCTCCCTAATCTCCTGATACCTCCCTCATGTAACTCCATCCATAACCCCCCCCCCATACATCCGGGCCTAAACCCCCGATACCTTCCTCATGTAATCTCCCTCCATAACCTTCCCCCAACCTTCCCTTTTTCTTATACCCCCCTCTGTAATCTCATCCCTAATTTCCCCCCCTTCATCTCTCCCTAAACTCCCGATCCTCCCTCATTAAACTCCCCCAAACCTCCCCCCCCAATCTCTGCCCCCAATCCCGAACTTTCCCCCCATGTAATTTCCATCCATAACCTTTTCCCCCCTCATCTCTCCCTAATCTCCCGATACCCCCTCATGTAATCTCATCCATAATCCCCCCCATACATCTCTGCCCTAATTCCCGTACCCCCCTAGTAATTCCACCCTAACGCCCCCCCCAACATTCTGCCCTAATCTCCCATACCCCCCCTCATTTAATCTCCATCCCCAACCCCCCCCCCCCATCATCTCTGCCCTAATCTCCGATACCCCCCTCATGTAAACCATCCATAAACCTTCCCCCATAATTCCCCGCCCTAATTCCTTTCTCCTCCCTCATGTAATCTCCATCCATAACCTCCCCCCCCTACACTTGCCCAATCTCCTGATACCTCCCCCCCATTAATCCCATCCATAACCTCCCCCCATCATCTGTGCCCTTAAACTCCTATACCCCCCCTAGAATTCCCTCCCCTAACCTCCCCCCATACATCTTCCCTAACTCCCGTACTCCTCATTAATCTCCACCAAACCTCCCCCCATACTTTTTCTCCCTAATCTCCTGATACCTCCCCATGAATCTCCCTCCCTAACCCCCCCCCATACATCTTGCCAATCCCATACCCCCCCCATGTAATCCATCCATACCTTTCCCCCCATACATCTCTCCCCAATCTCTGAACCTCCCCATGTAATCTCATCCATAAAACCCTTTTCCCCCCCCTACATTTCCTAACCCTTTCTCCCTCTGAATTTACCCCCCCCCATAATCTTCCCAAACCTATACCCCCCATTTACATCTCCCCCCCCCTAATCTCCTTTTTCCTCCCTCATGTAATCTCCCTCAAACCTCCCCCCATTTTTCCCCCCCTTTTCTTAACCCCCCCAATCTTGATTTTTTCCTCCCTCATGTTTAATCTCCCCCATTTTCCCAATTTTAACCCCCCCCCCAAAAACCCCCCTGTATAGGGAAAAATACCCATACGTGCCCTTTACATAGGGGAAAAATATTCTTGTGCCCTACACAGGGCTACCCCCACTGTTCTCCAGGGCCGGGGCTGGGAATAAAAAAACAGCCCTGGGCCCAAGCCCCCAGCAGCCACATACAACATGCCCTTAAAAAAATTCCCCCTTTTTTCGCCCTCCCACTTTTCTAAAATAAAACTACACTTGGGTTTAAAGAGTTTTTGGGGGGTTTTTTTTTTTTTTTTGCAGAAAGGGGGAGTATTTAAAGCTGAAATTTTGCACAAAAAAAGCATCAAAAAAAGCACCCAAAACCCTCTTGTGAAAGCAGTCTACACACAAGCAAAAAAAAGGGGTTTTTCACACGGGTTATTTCGGGGGGTTTTTTTAGGAGATTTACGTCCGCAAAAACGCCCGAAATACGTTTTTTAAAAATGAAAAAATTTGATTGCATTGATTTTCCCAAAGTAAAATACGTTCGCATTCACCCCAGGAAGTATTTTCCCACGTATTTCGGGGGTAAATTTCTCCTAAAAAACGACCTAAAAATTTTTCCCCTGTCAATTATTGAGGGGGTATTTTCCCAAAGTAAATCCCCTTTGTTAAAAAATTGGGGAAAAGTATTTACGACGGGGAAATACCGCCCACCTTTTGGGGAAAAAATTTGGGAAAAATAATTTTAGGACTAAATTTTTCCATAAATACGTCCGTAAAAAACCCCCGAAAAAAAGCCTTTTTGAAAAAAAGCCAAACAATGGTGCAAAAAAACCCCTCATCACAGAGTCCGGGGTTTCACCCTTTCTTTTAAAACAGGGGCAAGCCCCCACTGACACTTCAAACACCAGCAATTTAACCCACAACCCCACCAATCACATCCCCCGTAGTCAGGTCACCATCCTTTAAAAAAATTAAAGCACTGACTCAAAAAAGAAGAAAATTACCCCCCACAGAGGGGCCAAGCAACTCATCTCTGATGGGGGTTGTTCTCTTTTTCCTTTTTTTCGGCCCTTTTGGCCCAAAAACCCCCATGACTTTTTCTTTTGTTTATTGTTCCCCCCCTTTTTTTTCTTTCCCTACAGCATGCATGTTTTTTATGTCAATACCGTCCTGGTTAAAATTTTCCACAAATACATCTTAGGCTTCCCTCTTTTCCCCATTTTTCCCATCAATTTCCCCCAACAGTTAGACCCCAAAAATTGAAATTTTTAAAAAAGTCAAAAAAGGGGGAATAAAAAATTTTTTCCCCCATAGGTAATAAACAGGGCCTTCCCACATTAATTTTGGTCATTAGATAGGGGGCCTACCCCCCGAAACTACCAGGGAACAAGGGTGTCCCCATAACTTGCCAGGGGAGCTGGGGGTACCTCCCGTAAAATAAGCCAGGTAGCTTGGGGGCTCCCCCCAGTAACTAACCAGGAGGGTGGGGCCCGCCCAGAAAAAAAAGCCAGGGACCGGGGGTGCCCACAGTAACTAGCCAAAGGGAGGGGGCTGTTTCCAAAAGTAATCCCCGCCAGGGAGGGGCCCGTAATTTGCCAGGGAGGGGCCCGTAATTAAACCGCTAAAAAGGGGGGTATTTTAGGGACAGGGGCCTTTTGTAGGGTCAGGGGCCCTTTTTGTAGCGAGGCAGGGGCCCTTTTGTAAACAGGCAGGGCCCAGTTTTTTAGCCAGGGAGGGCCCTTATATAAAAAGGGCCAGTATATAGAAGGGGGGGGCATATATAGGCAGGCAGGGGAGTATATAGGCAGAAAGGGGGGGGTATTAAGGAAAACAGGGGAAATAAAGGTAGATAGGGGTGGTATTTTGGTAACAGGGGGGTAAAAAGGCAACAGGGGGGTATTGGCAGAAAGGAAATGGATATAGGGCAACAGGGGGGGTATATAGCTTGACAGGGCTGGTATTTTTAGGGGAACAGGGCAGGGATATAGGGGAACAGGGCAGTATTATTTGGGAGACAGGGGTGGGTTTTCAACAGACAGGGCTGGTATATAGGGGAACAGGGGAATATTTAGGTAAAAGGGGGGTAAAAATAGGTAGACAGGGCACAATAGGCGAAAAGGGGGGACATATAGGCAGACCGGGCTGGTTTTAGGTAGACAAAATCTGGTAAAATAGGTTAAAAGGGGAAATTTGGGGAGACCACATTTAGTTTAAAAGGGGGAGTATATAGGTAGAAGGGGAGCATATAGGGAACAGGGACGTTTTTAGGGAGACAGGGGTGGTATATACTAACCAAAGGGGATATATAGGCAACAGAGTGGTTTTATAGGGAGACAGAGCAGCCCTATTAGACAGGGGAGCATATTGGAGAAGGGCGTAATAAAGGGAGACAGGGCAGGGATATACAGGGAGGGGAGTATAAAAGGTAGACGGGAAGGATAAGGTAGACAGGGGAGTAATAGGAGACAGGGGACAAAATGGGGAGGTAGGGGAGTATATTTTAACAGGGGGGTTTTATTATGGACAGGGAGGTTTATAGGTAGGGCAAGCCCGCATAAGGTAACAGGGGAGCCAAAAATAGGGAGACAGGGCAACAAGGTAAACGGGCAAGGGATACAGGCCCGGCAGGGGAGTAAATAGGTAACAGGGGAGGTTTATAGGTAAACAGGGGAGTATATAGGAGACAGGGCACTATATAGGGAGGGAGGGGATATATAGGTAAAGGGTCGGGATAAAAGGTTTGGGCAGGCCTGGGATTAGGGAACGAGCAGCAATAGGTAGGGCAGGGCCCGTTTTCAAAGGGAACAGGGCAGGTATATAGGCAGGCAGGGCATTTTTATAAATTGACAGGGCAGGGATAAAAGGTAGACAGGGGAGTTTATAGGATTCAGGGCATTTCCCTAAGGGAACAGGGAGGAGAGGGATATACAGGGAGGGGGGATTTTTTAAGGGAACAGGGGAGTCCCTAGGTAGACCCGGCAGGTATATCAGGCAGGGCCGTTATAGGGGAACAAGGGGGGTATTTAGGGAGACCGGGGATATATGGTTAAAAGGGGACTATATAGGAGGGTGGGGAGTTTTAAAATTAGACAGGGTGGTATATAGGTAGCGGTGGTATATGGGGGAAAGGCCTTTTTATAGGTAGACAGGGGCAGCAATAGGGAGACCGGGGAGCATAGGTAGAAGGGGAGGGATATAGGCAGGCAGGGGGAGTAAATAGGTTTGAAAAGGGGGAGGTTTTATAAAGGGAACAGGGCCGTAAAAAGGAAAACAGGGCACTATTTAGGGGAGGGAGGGGAGTATATAGGGAAAGGGGAGGTAGTTTTTAAAAAAATAAAATAAAAACAATACTTAACCTATGGGCTTTTCCCCCTCTTCTGTCCTCTTCCCCGTAAGCTGGGACCGGGGGCAAACCAAAAGGGGGGGGGGGGGGGAGAGGGCGCGCGATGGGCTCATTTACATCGCGGGGCTTGCCCCCCGGGCCCCCTGGGAAACTTTAAAAAGACGGGTAAAAAATTCCCGGGTGTTTTTACCCGGCCGGCCCCCCGACCGCCCCGTTTTCAGGGGGCAGCCGTGGGGGGGTGGGGTGCATTGGGTGGTTTGGTGGAAAATCGGGCCTTGGGAGCCGTTTTGCGAGGGGGACCTGGGCGGGGCCCCCCCCCCGGGGGGCCGGGCGCTGAAACGACCTTGCGGGCCCCCCGGGCCGGGGGCCGGGCCCGGGGGCCCCCGAGGGGGAAAAACTGGTCCCCCCGGCGGGCCATTCGAAACCGCCGCCCCGGGCCCCCGGGCCCCCATGGCGTCCGGGGCCTGGTCTTTTACCCCACGGAATTTTTTGTTCCTCCTAAATGAGTTTAGGGTTCTTTTTTTTTTTTTTTTTTTAAAAAGAAGATTAAAGTGCAAGGGGGTTTTTCTTGAGGAACCACCAAATACCTACAAATTTTTTTTTTTCAAAACAAAGGTTTCACTATGGGGCTCAATTTTTTTCATGGGGGGGAGTATGGGGGCTCATTTTTAGCTCAATACAGCAAGTTTATCCCTGGTGCAGCATGGTGGGTCAATGGTTAAACCCTGGTGCAACATGGTGGTCATGGTTTGCCTGGTGACGCATGGTGGTCCTGGTTACATGGTGCAGATGGGGGGCCAGTGGGTACATGGGGCAGCATGGTGGGTCCGGTTAAATGGGGCAAACAAAAATGGCTCAAATGGTTAGATTTGGGACAGCCGGTGGGGTTTAATTTTTTTATTACGGGCACATTTGGGGGCTCAATGGTTTTCACTTGGGGGTCAGTGGGTTTTTAAGGTTCAGCACATTTTTTCAGTATTTTGCTTTGGGTATCACAAATGGGCTCATTTTGGGTTTGCATGGTGCAGCCGGTGGCCCCAGTGGTTTTGCATGGTTTCAACACGGGGGCTCAAATTTTTTTACGGTCAGCATGGTGGCTCAATGGTTAGCACAGGGGCTCAGTGGTTAGCACGGTGCAGCACGTGGCCAGGTTAGAAAAGTTATCAAGTGACTCAGTAGTTGCAGGGTGCAGCACAGGGGCTCATTTTTAGCAGGGGTGCAGCATGGGGGCTCATGTTTATTGGTGCAGCATGGTGGCCAAGGTTAACGGGGCTCAGTGGTTTTACACGGTGCTCACATGGCTCATGGTTAGAATGGTGTATACAGGACTCATGGTTAGCACGGTGCACCAAGTGGCTCGGTTTTTAGCATGGTCAGCGCATGCTCAATCGTTAGCAGGGAGCAAAGGGCTCATGGTTACATGGTGCAGCATGGTGACTCATGGTTAAAAATGATGCAGCACAGTTTTTCAGTGTTACCTGCAGCCAGTGGTCAGTGGTTAGCACGGTGCAGACGGTGATTTAATGTTTGCAGGGGCAGCACATGAGCAAGGGTTAAGGGGGGCCAAATTTTTACACGGCACAAGGGGCCCAAAATGGTTACATCGGGCGAGGGGTTAGCATTTTTCCCTTGCACGCTGTTTCCTGGGTTTATACCCCACCAAGAGCAACACACAAAGATTATTGTTCTATATTTTGCGGTTTTGTCTGGTTTTCCCACTCTCCAAATTCAATAAACGGGTTAACCAGATTTTGACTGTGAGCAAGGCGTAACTTAAAGCTCTTGGGCCCGGGTAAAAAAGTGAAAGGGGGCCCCCATTCCCATGTGCCCGGGGGCGTTGCTAGGGCCCAAAACACCCCGGGGCTGGGGCCCCATGGGGGGGTTCACACAAAATTTTTTGCATCTATTGTAACGGGGATGTATTTTTTCAGAAAAAACCTTTGTATGTAGGCTCGGGGAAAAATAAAACATTACACTCATTACAATTAGGACTTACAGGGGACGTCCTGAAGATTGTTTTCTTTTTCTTTTCTTCTCCTTTTTTCCCAACGCCATGATGACTTCACCGTCCCAATCTTCATGAAAAATTTATAAAACAAACATCTTAGATCCCCATTTTATCGCATTTCTCTGCAATTTCCTATCTCTTTACAACTTCCCTTCCCTTTGTGCCCCAAATGGTTTAAAAAATTTTTCCCCCCCTTAGGTTTAAAAATTTGCCCCTATAGCCAGGGATAGCCCACTGACCAATTGTAGCCCCCCTTTTGCCAAGTAGTTTCCCCCGTAGCCATTTTTTAGCCCTCTAAACCCTTACTGCCCCTGACCTAAAATTCCCCCCCTAGCCCCGAATTGTATCAGTTATTACCCCCTTACCAGGTTATGACCCCTTGCCGAATAGCCCCCCCTTAAAATAAATATTTCCCCCCTTTTTTAGTAAATGCCCCCCCTTTGTATGAAAAATCCCCCTTTGCCATAAAATTTCCCCCTTTGTACATCTAATATGCCCCCCTTAGTCACTTATGCCCCCCAAAAACCCCTTACCCCCTTAGCCATATGCCCCCTTTGTCCCTTTTGCCCATATCCCCCTTAGCCCAAATGTTTTTTTAGAAATTTTTGTTTTTTTTAAATATATTTTTAAATATTTTTTGTTAGAAAAAACAAAATGGTGAGAATATCCCTTTTTTTTAAAACCCCAAAATTTTTTGGTTTAGAATATATTTTAACCAAAAAAAATTTTGCCCCTTAGACATTTGCCCCCTTCCCCAAAAGTTTTCCCCTTACCATTAGCCCTTTACCAATATCCCCTTTGTCCCCTTAAAACATATGCCCCCTTTTAAAAGCCCCCCTTTTTCTCCCTTAAGCCCCATATCCCCCTGTGCTAATTCCCCCCTTTTTCCTTCCACATAAACCACCTTTTTTCCCTTTCCACATATGCCCCCCTTTTCCCCTTACCCCTAAACCCCCCTTTTCCCCCTTAGCCATATACCCCCTTAACCACATATGCCCCCTTTGCCCCCTTAGCCAATAGCCCCCCGAGCCACTATCCCCCCTTTTTCCCCTGTAGCCAAAATTGCCCCCGTACCACAAAACACCCTAAACCCCAATGCCCCCTTTTCCCCCCTTAGCCACATATGCCCCCTTTGCCCCCTTTGCCACATATGCCCCCTTTGCCCCCCTTTGCCACATATGCCCCCTTTGCCCCCTGTAGCCCCATATGCCCCTTTTTTTCCCCCCTTTCCACAATGCCCCCCTTTTCCCCCCGTACCCAAAAATAATTGCCCCCCCTTTCCCAATAAAAATAAATAAAAAAAAAACTACTCACCTCGCCCGGTCCGTGCGCCCACTTGCTGCTTGAAGCGGGTAAGCTGTGATTCACATCTGCTTACCCGTCCGCGGGCCCGGACCCCCTCGGCCGGGAGAGCTCTGGGTTAGGAACCCTAATGAGAAAAGGTTGCACCCAAATGAATAAATTTTTCATTTTTAACAAAAAATTTATTATAAAAAAAATCTCCCTTCATAAAAACAGGGGCAACTTATTTCCATTTTTATAAACAAATAGATTCAATGATATGTACGTTTCGGTCCCTAAACGGACCTTTTTCAACCGAATGTCTAAAATAATAAAAACAATAACAACAGATTGTTAGTATACACAACAAATATGATACATACATCTGTTGTTAATAACATAGAGTAGTTTCAATAAAAACATTATTACTCACTCTGTAAGTTTTATGTCTCTTATTCAATTCTTTGTTATTTTATATTTTATAATGCCTATTAGAATACAATGACAAAAAAGAGCAATTATTAACCTAAAGAGGGAAACAATGTTTTATATACAAATAAGTATTCCTCATGAGAAAGATACAAATTACCAGAGATATTAATTTAGGCAGAAAAAGCATTCCAAAGATAATGCCAAACATGATTCCAAGGATGGTTAAAGACCTCGGGATATCCAGAAGAGAAGGGGGGAACATAACCTCGCCTATAACCATCTAGAAAAAATCCACTATGTATTAATATTGGATATTTTATATTGATATTTATATTTCTCAAAGACCTCTATGAATGCATCCCATAACATCAATGACATCCATGCATGACCCATTGTAGATATTATTTCAGTTAATCTTAAAAATATATGTATATATATATGTACACTATCCAACCTAAGGGGAGCATGATATAAATACTATCCCACATTGAAATGTTAAACTGTTAGATATCAACCGCCAATTAGTTTTAAATAGTACCCCCAATCAACATAGAATAATAGCACTAAGAGAGAAAACTGACGTGCTTCCCCGGTACCCCCGAGTGGTAACCTTCTACGCCTTGTCAAAAATCCATAAAGGGTTGGTTCCACTCAGGGGCCGCCCAATTGTTTTGGGCATTGGGGCCCTATGCCAAATTGTGGTATTTATGTAGTTCGTATTTTGCCCATTTGTTAAGTTACATCATTTTAAAGGGGATACAACGGATATCTCGACTTGGAAGCTCAATGTTGGCCACATACTTTTTGGGGCCACATTGATGTCGGCTTTGTACACATTTTCCCAAAAAGAGACGGGAATGGAAAAAAAATAATCTCTCCTCGGGTAATCATTTGGGGGACATAATCTTTTGGGGCCACCTTCTTGAATTCATCTTGAGGGGAACACTTTTTTTTGATGGGGAGGTCTACCACCGCTGAGCGGGACCGCGGGGGGCATTCCCTGCCCCCGTTTCCCAAATCTTATCTTGGCTGGGGGGGGCCCCCTCGTCTTTGGCGATGAACCCCCAGTTTGTCTGAACCTATTGCATGGGTCCCGTTTTATAGCATGTTTTGGTGGTTTGGGGAATGGGTAGCTGCGAATTTAAACAATATTAATAGTTCAATTGTAAATTCCTTAACCTAAAGTTTACCTTTAGACTGACCAAAGAGTTTGTCATTTTTAACATTGCATTAAAAAAATGGGGGGGCGAAATTCACCCAATTACGTAAACCCCTGCCACCAATTCCGCTTCAAGGGATAGTTGCCCTCCCCTTTCCCCTCAAGCGGGGGGAAAAAGGGGGGTCAAAATCTCCCTTGAGGGAAATTGCTCCTCACTGATGATTTTGTTAAAAAAGCGACTGTACTTCGCCACGTTTTTGGGTAAAGGATATCCCCCCTTTTTATTGAACAAGCCTATAGACTGCATTAGCCAAAGGATATATTCAAATGTTTTAATTTCCCAAAGGGAAAAATATCGAAAGTTTGAATCAAGGGTTCGCATTTTGGAATTTTTGATAATGCAGCAAATCAAGCGGGGGTGTTTTTCAAACGTCACTGGTACATCTTTAAAAATGGGCCCCCGATTTTGTGACGCTTTCGAATAAATTTTCCCTCAATAAAAATATCGCGAGGGGGTTAATTTTCAAGATTTGCTGGGGGAAAATCATTTAGTCGCCTTCAAGGGAGTGGTTGGCTTAGGAGACCAAATGGCCCGTTCAGCTGTGGGAACTGACTTTTTTGTGCTTACACAAAGAAAGTGTTACATTTCAAGACTTACTGGAACCAGGAGGGTTTTAAATAAAACCTTTTTTAATTGGGGTAACGCCTGGGTATACCTGATTTTTTGTGTCTGCGGGGTGCTCCGTTGGTAAAAATACGAGGGAAAGGAAAAAAGATTGGAAACATCTTTGGGGGATGTTCACACAAATGACATACTTTTGGGGAACATCCACCTAACATGGGGGGGTCCCCTTGTCTAAAAGGGGTGGGGATAGATTGCATTTTTACCCAAAAAATTTGAGTGGGGATGGGATAAAATCCTTCTCCAAAAAAATGTTTCTGGATTTACCCTAAAACCAAGAAAAAATTCTTTTTTTTGGGGTTAAAATTTTTTAGCTCCTACTTTAGGGCTTTTCTCTTCCTTTATTATTTTTTTTACCAGTGTTTGATATAATTTTTTCCATCTCTGTCCACTTTAGTTCTTAAACAGGGAAAATTTTAATCAAAACATTCCAATTTTGCCATTGAATGCCCTTTGTAACAATCTAGGAGTAATGATTCTCCTGGCTTCTCTAGGGGAGAAAAGGGCGTCCCCGTATTTTGGGACAGCGTTCATTCATGCGCTGCGCGGTTACCAAGGACCCGCTTGCTCACCAAAAAGCCGGGGGCCCCTTCGATGCGTCAGGTTGGCAGTCGACGCGCTTTAAAACCGGGGCTCCCAGTCCCGGGCGTCTTCCTGTTTTACGCGGGCGCTGTGAGTCCCGCACCCGGGCTCGAGAGGCGACGGGAATTGGAGGGGTAAGTATAGCCACCATTTTTTTCCCCTTTTTAGATTTCCAGTGTTGTTTTGGCTCTTTGATTTTCTATTCTCATATAGAACCCAACCCCCCGCATTCCCATTTGTCCCCTATGCCCCATTGATTGTCTTCAGGGAGGAAAGGGTAATATTTGGTTTTTTAAAAAACAGCAATTGTAGGTTTTACTATTGTACTTGTGCTGTGGATTCTTTATTTAATTTGGGGGTATTTATTATTCATTATCTATTATCACCCTAATTATCTTTTTGATTGTCGTTTATGACTACTTTGTCCAGCACATTAATGTGTTTTTTCTCCCTAGTTTTTAAACCCTGGTTTTGGGGTTTATACCCTGTTTTTCAAATTTTTTAGTGCTGTCTTCCCCCAAATTTTTTTTGTCCCGGGGAGACCGGTTTCAAAATCAGGGGGTGGGGTCGAAACTTGTTGGGCGGGTTATGGGTTTTTTTTCTAGGGCTTATTAGATTGGGTTCCTGCAGAACGCCCTTTTGGGGCATATTCCTTTTTTTTGGATAAGCTGGGGGACTAGCACTGATAGGGCCTTTAGGGTCTCCCCCCTGTACATCGTTTTCAGTCCCAGAATACTTGGATTCCCTTTTTGTTTTTTCTTACTCAGGAGATTTTTTTATTGAGGGGTTACAAAATTTTTTTTAAAATACCCTTAAAAGTTAATTTTAAGACACCCCTTTATTTATTATCTTTTTACTTTAGTCAGGGGTTCTTTTTTGTTTTTTGTCTGGCATTGGAATTCTTTTTGTTGTCATCATATTTTTTTTGGGTATACTAACAATTGTTGTTATTGTTTTTATTATTTTAGAGATTCGGTAAAAAAAGGTCTTTTGGGGGCCCAAAAAGTACATACATTGAATCTACGATTTGTTTATAAAAATGGAATAATTGACCCTGTTTTTTGAAAACGGACGATTTTTGTTATCAATAAGTTAGGTTAAAAATTGAAAAATTTTTTCTTTGGTGTGAATTTTCTACATTAAGGACTATTTTCAAAATTTTGGTCTGACCCCTTTCTACCGATAGAGAGCCAAAGACGATCTCTCTAGAAAAATTTTTCTTAGGGACCCCGCGTCCGGGGAAAGAAAGCGGCGCGCAGCCCCCCCTGGTCAAGTGTATGTACGGGGTCGTTAGGCCCTACATACAGGGGGGGAAGACAGGACGGTAACGATCCGTCCTGCCTCCTCCCCCGACTCTGACTGCGCGCCGCTGTGAACGGCCGTGCAGTCAGGGGACATCGGCGGGTGCCTCCCGCACTAAGGAGCCCTCAGGCCCCGGCAGCGGCAGGAGCCCCCGAGACTCGGGGCACAGACAGATTCATTCGGGGCTCGTGCCCCGAATGAATCTGCCTAGCGACGCC
The DNA here is from genome assembly GCA_025379985.1 of Phyllomedusa bahiana. NCBI lineage: Eukaryota > Metazoa > Chordata > Amphibia > Anura > Hylidae > Phyllomedusa > Phyllomedusa bahiana. The sequence continues at coordinate 12,155 of JAODAL010046652.1, forward strand.
CCTGCATGTGCCATTTACAATGCTGGTGTCTCCTTATGTGGCAGAAGGGCTTTTGGGCCCCCTCAGGCTCCAGGGCCCGGTAGCGACTGCTACCTCTGCACCCTCTATAGCTACACCCCTGACTGTGAGCCCCAACGGGGATAGAGAGCAATGTCACTGATGACACCTCTGTACAGCGCTGCGGAATATAACAGCGCTATGTAAATAAAGGTGCCCATAACCACTGACCAAACATCATAACTGATCGGGTTAACGCTGTTTGATTCCTATTTGCTGTTTTCCTTCTTAGTTTTTCTCTGGTTACTTTTATATTCAGCAGAATTTCCCCCTGTGCTGAACATCTGGTGCAGGGTCTGGGTTTGCAGAATAGAAAGCATCTTGTCAGGAGCAGATTTCCTCCTCTGTTTTGCTCACACGCCTTTTATCAGGAGCTGCCTGCTCAGTACTCAGAATCCTCCAGAACTTGACCCTGACACTCTTTAGAGGATACAAATACATTTCTTCCCCCGGGGACGGCTGCTCTGCATTGTAAAGCTTCTGTGACATAGAAAACTTTTTCTAAACCGGGTGGGGGGGGGGGGGGATGAGTTCATGCGGAGACCACGTGCGCCCGGCCCTGCTCTCCTCAAGCTGCAAAAGAAGAGGGTTTTTTTTTTCCCTTAGCAAAGAACCTCTTGAGAATGAAACATCTAATAATAGCAAATGTCATTATCCATCATAATTAGCTGTAATGAACTGAGACGGCGAAGACGCTTTTACCGGTAATATCTAGGTGAGCACCTCGTCCTCGTTTGGAGTTTGGGTCAAGTGCACGAAAGAAGACGACTATTGGTTGTTCCAAAAAGTTTGCAACTTTTTGCTACTTTTTCATGGTACTTTCCTAAAGGAGGGGCTTGATGGGAGGGGGTGTGGCCTGTCACAATGCAGCAGATTCACTATAATTTATGCCACATTGGCGCCATGTATAGTGCAAACCTACATAGACATACCCAGCGTAGGGGTCAGTATGAGGTGCATGGGCAGCCACGGAGGCAACAGAGAGGTTGTTGACTATGTACATCTAGGTAATCTGCATCCTCACAGAGTTTGCAGAAGGGCAATTGTGCAGCTTGTGGGAGGAATTTTTCACTATACAGGATAAATGAGTATAGATTTTAATAGATCGGACTTGGCGATCCCGATTATGGGTCACTTCTTATTGTTTTTATTTTATTTTTTTGCAAAATGGCAAAAGTGGGTGTGGGCACTTTTAATATATATATTTTATTAACATTTAAAAAAAAATTTTGTTCACTTGTTACTAATCAGACCACAGTAAATGTAACTGTAGCAGCTGCCAAGGCACAAAGGATCATGGGGTGTATTAAAAGGGGCATAGATGCACATGATGGAAACATTATTCTCCCATTATACAAGTCACTGGTTAGACACGCATGGAATATTTGGGGGCAGTTTTGGGCACCAGTGCACAGGAAAGACATTGTAGAGCTCGAACAGGTACAAAGGCGGCAACAAAAATAATAAAAGGACTGGGTGGACTACAATACCCAGAAAGATTAGCAAGGTTGGGGTTATTTATTTTTTAGAGAAAAGACGGTTTTTTTTTAAAGGGGGAAAAATAAATATTTTTTAAAAAATATATCAGGGGCCCTTTATAGAGATCTTTCCCAAGTTTTATTTAAAACCCGGACTTTTTTAGAACAAAGGGGGTTTTCCCTCTATGTCAAAGGGTTTCTACATAAAACATCGAAGGGTTTTCTTTATGTGGAACTTTTCTGCCAGAGGAACTTGCCCTGGGAATTCAATATCAGATGAAAAAAAGGGTCTGGATATATTTCTAGATGTAAAAATTATAAAAGTTATAGTAAACCCGGGATTTGGGGAAGGGTCTTTTTTAACATTTCTAGATGTTAAAAATTTTAATTAAACAAGTTTAGTGCCCGGGATTTGGAAGGGTCTGGTTTCCCTTTTTCTAGAGAAATAAAAATAACAAGTTATAGGGGGACCAGGATTCTGGAGAAGGGTTGGATACATTTTTTAAATGAAATTTAATTTAAAAAAAACAATTTATGGGGACCAGGTTTCTGGGGGAAGGGGGGTTTGGGAAAATTTTTAGATGTAAAAATGGGAAAAAAGGGTTTTTAGTGACCGGGATTTTGGAGAAGGGTTGGATATATTTTAGATGTAAAAATTATAACGGGTTTAAAAGGGACGGTTTTCGGAAAAAGGGGTTTGGGGATCCATTTTTTAGATGTAATAATAAAACCAAGTTAAGTAAACCAGGATTTTGGAAAAAGGGGTCTGGATACATTTCTAGATTTTAATAAATATAACAAGTTATAGTAAAGGGGGTTTCCCGGGGAAAAGGGTTTCGGGATTATTTTCCTAGATGTAAAAAAATTATAAAAAGGGATAGTGCCCAGGATTCTGGAGAAGGGTTGGATACATTTATAGATGAATAATAGAACAAGTTTTTTTGGGGACCGGGATTCTGGAAAAAAGGGGTTTGGGGGAATATATTTTTTGATGTAAAATTTAAAAAAGGGTTTCAAAAGTGACCTGGATTCGGGGAAAAGGGGTTTTTGGATACATTTTTGTTGAAATTTAATATAAAAAGTTATAGTGACCGGGATTCTGGAAAAGGGTCTGGATACTTTTTCTAGATGTAATAATAGAAAAAAAGTTTTAGTGACCGGGTTTTTGGGAGAAGGGTTTTGGATATTTTTTCTAGTTTTAAAAAATTTATAACAGGTTTTATTTGCCCTGGATTCTGGAGAATTTTTTTTTGGGGTTTCATTTTGGATGTAAAAAAAAAACAAGTTTATAGTGACCAGGTTTCCCGGGGGAAGGGGTCTGGATTCCCTTTCTGGGAGGGTTAATAAAGAACAAGTTATTAGGGCGGGTTTTTTTTTTTCGGGGGGAGAAGGGTTTGGATTTTTTTTTCTAGATGTAATAATATAACAGGTTATAGGGCCCGGGGATTCGGAAAAGGGGTTTTGGGATACATTTCTAGTTTGAAATTAATAAAACCCAAGTTATAGGACCGGGATTTTTTTTGGGGGGAAGGGGTCTGGATTTTTTAGATGTAAAAAATAAAACAGGTTTTTGTGACCTGGATTCTGGAGAAGGGGTTTTGGATAAATTTTTGATGTAAAAAATTAGAACAATTTTTAGTGCCCCAGGATTCTGGAGAAAGGGATTGGATTATTTTTAAAATTTTAAATTTATAGAACAAGGGTTATAGTGACCGGGATTCTGGGAGAAGGGTCTGGATACATTTCTAGTTTAATAATAGAACAATTTTTTAGGGGACCGGGATTCGGGAGAAGGGTCTGGATACATTTAAGATTTTAAAGAATATTACAGGTTATGTTGAGTTGGGGGGAATTTTCTAAAAAATTCGGTTCGGTCCTTCACCGAATTTTCCCGACAAAAAAAAAATTGGGGGTTTTCCCCAAATTTAAACTTCGGGTTTGAATCACGAAAAAAAAACAGCTTTTTTCCCAAAGGCGGCACAGAGCCTGGGGGGTGTGTTAGAACTTTTTTGCCTTGTTTAAAAAAAATGCGAGGGAGCTTGGTTTGGTTTTTTCATACAATGTTGTGTTTTAGTATGACACGCAGGGGGACGGGCCCCGCTCTTTGAAAATTCGTTTCCCCATTTTATAAAATTTTAGCGGGATTTTGCCTGAAAAAGGGGTGGCAAACATCCATTGACAGAGTGGGGAAATTAGGGACCGGCGGACCCAAACAGCAGTATGAGGTCAGGGAAAACCCGGGGGCCAAAATTTGGAAAATTTCGGGGGTGGCAAAAACTGGGCAGGCCAGGGGGGGCCCCAATCCCACAGTGTGGGGGGTTAAAGGGGCGCACCCAGCATCAGGTCAAAAAGTGGACAATGAATTTGGAGGTTTGGCAAAAAACAATAGTGGCCACAGAGTGGCACAATGACAGAGAGTGGAGGGTGATGGGGGGGGCGGCAGCATGAGGTCAGCCCAGTGGAACAATGACATTCTGTAGGGTGGAAAAAAAAAAAAGGGGGGGGGTTTAAGTAGGCCACAGAGGGGCACAAATAAACAGGGAGGGAAAGGGACACCCGGCAGCAGCTTTGAGGTCAGACAGGGGCCCAAAATTGACACAGTGTGGGGTCACGGCAGCAGCCACAGCGCTGCATGAGGTCAGCCCGTGGCAAATGACAAAGTGTGTGGGGGGGGTTAAACTGCAACAGCAGCATGAGGTCAGACAGTGGCACAATGACATTTGGAGGGGGGCAAAAACTGGATTTAGGCCACAAAAGGGGCCCAGAATGACAGAGAGGGTGGGTTGCCCCGTGGCTGCAGCATGAGGTCAGGAGTGGCAAAAGGGACATTCGGGAAAGGTGGCAAAAAAAAAGGGGTAGGCCAAAGAGTGGCACAAGGGGACACGGGGTTTTGGAGTTGAGGGGCTCAACAGCAGCACCCAAGCATGAGGTCAGCCCAGTGGCCAATGAATTCTGGAGGTGGCAAAACAGTTTTGGGCCACGAGGGGCAAAATTTGGACAGGAGGGGGGGGTGACGGGTGGCAGCAGTGGGTCAGACAGGGGCACAATGACATTCGGGGAGTGGAAAAAAAGGGGGGTAGGCCACAGGTGCACAATGCGGGAAAATTTGGAGGTGACGGCGGCACCCAGCTGAGGCCCAGACAGTGGCCAATGACATTCTGGAGGGGGGGGCCAAAAAACGGGAGTAGGCCCCGGAGGGGCAAAATGACACAGTGTGGAGGTGACGGCGGGGGGCAGCAGCATAAAGGTCAGACAGTGGCCCCAAGGGGACTTTTGGGAAAGGTGACAAAAACAGGAGTGGGCCCACGGAGGGGCCACAATGCCCACAGTGGGAAAGGTGAGGCGGCGGCAGCAGCATGAGGTCGGGCCCAGTGGCCCCAATAAATTTTCTGGGGGGGGTGAAAAAAAGGGGAGTGGGCCACAGAGTGGCCCCAAGGGAACAGAGAGGGGAGGTGAGGCGCAACGAATGAGGTCAGAGAGTGGCACAATGCCCATGTGTGGGGTCAGGGGCCACGAAACACAGCACCCAAGCAGCATGAGGTCGGAAAAGGGCCCCAATGACCCCATTGTGGAGGTCACAGCAGAAAGCCCCCAGAAACAGATGGGGGGTCAGACAGTGGCCCCAATGACGGGAGTGTGTAGGTCCGGCAGCAGCCACAGCAGAGCATGAGGTCAGACAGTGGCACAATAAACCAGTGTGTGGGTCAGGGGGCACCCAGCATAGTGGGTCAACGTGGCACAATAAAAAGTGGGGGAGGTGGTGGAAATTACCAGTCCCGGGAAAAATTTTTGGGTTGGTGGCAGATGGAGAAATGTCAGCAGATGTGGGGCATCAGGCGGGGGGGCCCGGCATCAGAATAGTGGCTGAGGCAGGGTAGTTTAAACCCCAGATCATTTCTCACGTTTGGGTGGGCGTCATGGCTGATGTAGTCGGGACCCCTTAAGGCATTGGTGTGTGGAAACCGGGGGCCGACCCAAAAGCCTGATTCTTCTTGACAAAGGTCTGTCGTTCCACTTTTCCCCGTGGACAAGGGGTTTTTCCCCTTTTGGGGAAACGTTTGGCCCCCGCCGCACTAAAACACCCGCTCTGATCCCAAACACTACGGGCCCGGAGGGGACAGCTTCTCGGCAAACTCGGGCAAGTTGCGGCCCCCTTTCCAGATTTTTCAAAACTGAGGGGGCGAGATTTGCTGCCCAAAGGGAAAGGCCACCCCCTGTTGGTTCGGGGAAAATGCCCGGGTCCTGTTGTGCTGCTGGGGCTGGGACTGCCTCCCCTTTCACCTGGCGGTGAAGGAAGCGGTCATAGGGGACTACGGGATTTTGGGTTTGCTGCTGTTGGGGGTGGTACTGCCCAAACCCCCCACCTTCCCCCGCAGCCGGGGGCGGTAGTACTTTTGGAGCACTGGGGGAAACCCCCGGTCAGACCTGTCAGGGAGGGACGATGCCCCCACCCATAGGCACCCGGCCCAAAATATTTACGGTAGGGGGTTTTCCCCTATAGTATTTTGAGTTTTTTTTCCCCCTCTAAATAGCTGGAAAAAAGGGGCCCCCTTTTTTGGGAAACCGTAGCGAGGGGTTCCTTTTGGGTGGAGAGCCAAAAGTCATTCCCTCTGCCGGATGCTAAATTATTCGGCTGTCACTACCCAGGAAAATTTCAGCATGGGGGGGCCCTTTCTGCACAAGTGATTTCCGAGGGGGCTCCCTCCCTCTTTCCCACTGTTTTATTTGCCAGGGGATCTTGGGGTAATCTGCCTGGGTTTCATCATCCCCAATCTCCCTCCCCCAAAGGTGTTCCCTGCCCTCCTCTCTTGTCACCGGGGTAAAAAAATCCACTCATTTCACCAGAAAATGCTTCTGTTTCCAATGTCCTCCCCCCTCCTCCTCCTCCATTTCAGTCCCCACCGGACTCATGTGCCCGCGAGTTTTTAGTCGCCTTTTTTCCAGTTCCCTGCCCAGGCAGATTTTTCAGGGTCTGTTCCAGGAAAAGGGAGTGGGGTTTTCGTTAATTTTTCCCATAGTCTTTGGGGACTGACAAATAAGTGGCCTCCCGAATGGCCTCAACAAACGCAGGGTGTCCGCATTTAGCTTTAATGGGGACATCAAAGTTAACAGGGGAGTTCTACTTCCACCCGGAAACATTTAAAAAATCGTTAATGGCCTTTCTTTTTTCATACAGTCGGGTTTAACCCTGTGCAAAGGTGGAATTCCAAAGGGTGGGAAAAAAAACGGATATCAGGTGTGTTGGGGGAGGGCCCTTTTTGCGCTGCAACTCCCCAGTTTGGGGTGTTCCGGCTTTTTTAGGAATGGATTTAAGTGCATGACAGTTTCCCGGCCCTTTTTAGAATCTTTGAAAAATCGGTGGGGAAAACTTCAAGGGGCCTTTTCAAAAACCAAAAATTGAAACACGTGCGCCATGCAGGGGCATGGCCAACCCCCCTCGGTTGCAGCGCGGACACCTTTTTCCTCCCATTGCCGTCACCATGGTTCCCATTTAGAGGGTTTGGGGGGAGGAAAAACCCCACTTTGAAATTTTTTGCTGCTTTAGCGGAAACAGTTCCTCCCCCGTGTGACTTGGGTTTGGGGCCCAGGCAAGCCAGATGTAGAAAACTGCGTGGGCACCGCTGTGGCCCCCCATGTGGGGATGATGGAGCAGATTGTGGAGGCTGGATGGGTGGTTTTGGTTTTGGGGGGGGGGAGGAGGGGGGGACATTGGCGGGGAGGAGCCGCAGTTTGCAAAATGGAGGAGAAAACGGGGCCCTCCCCCTGTCCCAAATTGTTGGGGTTTCCCGGGGGAGGAAAAAACCATTCCCCAGGGGCCCTAAAGGGGCATGTACTGGGCCCTTGGGCCGTAGTTTAAATCCAGACGGGCCCCGCTGCCGTGCACCTTGGGAAAAAAAACCGGGTAAGCTCAAGGACTGGCCCACCTTTGTTTTTACATATTTATGAAGTGCTGGGGACTGCCTTTTTGGGAAAAGAAATTTACGGGTTTAAAATCTCCATTCGGCTCGGGGGAAAACCATTTTGTTCTCTGAATGGTTCAGAGTCCACCATTTGGAAAAGGGGGGGCCCGCAGTTTCCCAAAAACTTGGGCAGGAGCCGGTCAGGGTTTTGCACCGTAGGAAAGGTTGGAACATATTTTTGTCTCTTTGCAATCGCCTCGCTTAACGACTGCTGGGGCCCTGGAGTTTGCGGGAGCAAAGGGGCATCTGGAACCGGGGGGATGGGAAAATCAAAGAGAAAAAAAACCCCTTCTGAAAAGGTTTTGGAGCCCTTGCTGGGTGCAATTTGGGATGCGTGCCATGGGCCCCTGCTCCCGCTCTGTTGCTGGGGGTGGGGCCACCAATTGAGGGCCCGTTTCTCCCTGGGCCCCCCCGGATGGTGACGTGCTTTTGTTGACGCGGGGGGCCCTGGGGCCAACGTTAGCTCCCCGGCCTCGCTTTAATTTTTTGCCCCCAGATTTTTAATATAACCCCTTTTCGGGTCCTTCCCGGTGTCTTAGCAAAGAACTTTCACAAAGGGCCCAGTATCGGGGTTTTACTGCCAAAGCTCCGCATGAGTTTATTTCTGCGCCGCTGCCTCCCCGGATGAAAGGGGGGCTGTAAATTTTTTTGGACCTGCGGGAAGGGGGTTTTTTTCCCCGTGGGGCCCCCTTGGGCTCCCGGACCTCACACTGTGCTACCCTTTCTTTATCACGGCCACCGACCCCCCCCTTGGGTGGCTGCGGGTGCTGTCCCACGCGCAAAAATGACGTCTCTTTTCCCGCCCTTTATGAAGGCCCCTTGGGTCAAAACCCCGGCTCCCCAAATGCGGTCCGGGGGTAAAAACATCATCTATTTGTGTTTTCACGTCACTGCTGGTTTCCCCATCCCCCGGTCTTGGTAGGGAGGGGCTGACCCCCCACAACAAGGGCCCCCCCGGGGCCCTTCAACATCTTTACTTTTCCCTACGGGAAGGGGCAGGCGTATTTGGGCCCCCTTTCCTTTTGGCTGCCGGAGGTGCTGATGCCCTCCTCAAATTCTTCATCCTCGCTGTTTTAGTGGCGCTGAGCCCAGGACCCCTATAGATTCTGGCGAGGGAAAGGATGGGGACAGAGGGGGTTGAGGCAGGTGAGGGGGCCCCTGACCCCCTCCCGGGCCATGCCCCCAATTTAAGGGTTTTTTGTTGAGGTTCCAACCCAGTCTTGGCTGGGGTTTTTCAGATGTATCTGGGAGGGAAAAAAAGGGTGGGCCTAGTCAAACCCAAAACAAAAAAAAACCCCTTGGGGTTTCCCGAACCCAAAACCACGGCCCCCCCAATGAAGCGGGGAATTTTGGGCCCACCGAGTGAAACCCCGCTGGACGTTTCCCCTTTCTGTGCTGGGGGAAACCCGGGCCTGTTCCAGGAATTTTTGTGCCTTGCCCACTCGGGGGAAATTGCAAAAGCCTGCCCCCTCTTGTTTTGACTACTGTTTGTTCTAAAATGTACGGGCACTGTTTGATGAAAAATTTCTGTATATTTATAAAAACACAAACCCCGGGATTTTACTCCCAAAAAGAACCCGGGTAACAAGCTTGGGTAACCCTTTGGGTATAAATTGCGCTCAAAAAAATGGGCGGAAAAAAATTTATTTTAAGTGTCGGTTTTAAAAAACTTTTGTATTTTAATGAATATTAAAAAACCAAACAGGCTTTAAATTTAAACCTTTGGAAATGATTTTGGCTACAGAATTTCTTCTGTGGCGGGAAAAACAAAAATTTCTTTTAATGGTACAAATGCGGAAAAAAATTAGTTAAAACCCCCCTTTTGGGGGGTGAAAAATTGGGACAAAAGGAATTGAGCAGCCCCAAACTACTAGCTTTGGGAGGTGTTAAATGCGGGTGTTTTTTACCCCTACATAAAAAAAGGGGAAAAATTGTAATTAAAACCCTTGGCTTGTGTTTGGTGGTTTTTATTTTTTGACGGTGAAATTTTAAAAGGTTTCTTTTAGTCACCACGCCGCAGAACAAGTTAATTAAAACCCCGGGGTAAAAAATTGGCAAAAGAATTGAGCAGCCAAAAAAAGAAGTGGTATTTTTGTATTGTTTAAAACGTGTTTTTTAAATGAATACAACAGGAAATGGGGTTAGATCCCCCCCTTTGGGTATTCAATGTGCTGGGGGCAGATAGCATTAACATGTATATGCAAAACTGCAGTGGGGCACACTGGATTTTTAGATCCAATACCCAAAAAAAAGAAATGAAAAATTCAGGGGAACAGTCTCTGAGACAAGCTGAGACCCCCCCCCCAAAAAACGGGTGTATTTAAAAAATCAGTTCTTCAGTAAGAGCTATCAGCCGCGGGGTGCACCCTTCCCCGATCAGTACAGTTTAGAAACGGGGATGAGCTCCCAGCGTCCCCCCCGCCCCGGGACTTAAATTTTAGTGCGGGGTGGGTCACAGAAACCCGCCCGGGCTTTGATTGGCTTCAACTTGCAATGTATGCAGGCTATGCCCTTCTTCCTCCCAGAGTGCCCTTTTCCCCATGTAGCGCCATGTGCTCGCAGCCATTTTATTTAATGAAAAGACACTTCGTTTTTACACCGAAGTACCCCAAAATTCGACTTTGTTCCGAACGAAGATTTCCGGAAATTTTTAAACGAATTCCCTTCCCTTAGAACAAATTTGCCATCTTAGTTTTAGTGGGCCGGATTTTGGAAAAAGGTCATTGATCCAAGGAAATTATTTTGATGCCAGGGTTTTGGGGTCAGGGAAGGGGAAATTTTTTTCCCAAAAAAGAGGGAAAAATTTGGGTTCTAAACCCCATGGGGGTTTTCCTTCTTCTGGGGTCAACACTAAAGGACAATAGGCTGAACTGGTGGGGGACGTTGGGCTTTTTTTCAGCTTTACAAACTATGTAACTATGTAGCCCCCCTAGAGTACTTGAGCACTAGGCTTGTACACCATTGTGCATTATATTCGTAATGCAGAAAGGTATACAAAGATGGCACTACTATTGTTTCCCGCCTATGGCAGTATGTAATATGAGTAGTAACATGGCAGCTACGGAAGCCTGAATTTTTTTGTTCATTAGGCTTCCAGCTACCATGGTGATCATGTCAGCAGGATTCCCTAAAATGTCAGTGGCCTCGTTCCCTTTTGGATTTAACATTATGGCTGATAAGTGTATATACAGTAGCCTCTGCTTCATGTTGGTCTTCTGTTACGAATGGCATGAGTTCTTTTGTTATTTCGTCCTCTCCTATTTGTTAGATCAGCAGGATTTTCTTTGTTACGTCTGTCTTCTCTTGTGTGTGTGTGTGTTTGGAGCAGTTGCCTGTCAGATGACCTGGCTATGCACCTGTAGCTTGTTAGTGCACTCCTAGCCTCTATAAAGCTCGGTGAGTTTGGCTGTCAGTTGCAGACTATACTGCAAGTCACTAGTTTAATCTTGATATTTCAAGTTTTGGTTAATTGAGATCTATTGTCTAGTCCAGTTATACCAAGTTCTAGTACATTGTGGTTTCTTGTCTAAGTTCTGTTAGATCAAGCCTTAAAGTTTTGCAGTCCTTGTGAATATCAGTTTGATGTTTGTGTAATTCGTAATGTGCTCTGCCCAGGGAGTCTATGGATCCTAGAGCCACTTGCTGTTTTAGGATCAGTTGTAGCTTAGGGACAATTTTGAGAGATAGTGTTAGGGTCAGTTTCAGCAATAGAAGTTTTGGTGTTAGGGACAGCCATAGGGCCAGGTTTAGGGAAACTGCAGGAGCAGTTTTATGGTCTATTTACATATCATCGACTGACTTGCTATGAGTGAACTTACACGTGGAGTCTCCACCAACCATGCACCCGTCACATTTGTCGCATTTGTTGCTGTATTATCAGTAAGTGAATAAATGCTGGAGTAAGTGACGCTGTACCACGCAGCGATGGTGTAAACCGCGCCAGGGAGCGGAGTCTAAGGGGTTTTCACCAGAGCCAGCGTCAAAGTGAGTTGGACTTGCTGCAGAAAGCAAACCCCCAGGTTGCTACCCCTGGCGTGACTTGCCTGTAGTGGCGGCCCAGGTGTGGCGTGGTACAGAATCGCTAGGCTGGCTCATAGTCGGGGACAGACAGGAAGGTGAGGACAGGTGGCAAAAATTTGTGGATGAGGGATGGAGGCCATAGGTACGATACATGGCATAGCAATAGAACACTGTGGAGTGCTTTTCCCTGTAGGCATAAGGCACTATAGATCCCGTGGGGAAGTGGTGAAAGTGTCCAGGATATAAAGGGTCAGCGCCCAGCAACAACCAATTACTGGCGCGCTGGCCTTTTAAATCTTAGAGAGCCCTAGAAAGCGGGGACGCGTGCACTGGCCGACAGAAGAGTGCGGAGGAGCAGGAGTGCGGCTGGGTAGTAGCCACTGGTAGTACGACTAGTAGCGGGTGCAGAGATAGCAGTCGCTACCGGGCCCTAGAGTCTGTGGGGGCCCAAGGGGCCTTCTACAACATAGGAAAGCACCAGTATTATTAGTGGTACATGGTTAGGTGGGGGCCCCACCATAGATTTTCCACTGGGGCCCAAGAGCTGTGTGTTACGCCTCTGCTGCAGCCCGACATACAGACCACGGCGCCGCTCATCATTGGCGGTGTACGGGCAGAGAGGGTACGAGTGCGCCCATAGCACAACATGTGGGCTGCAGGGTGATTCATCACAGGGAAATATTTCTTGTTTTTGATTGATACCCGCTTCAGTATTTCTTGCCACTGCTGGTGAACTTCTCTGTTTGGTTGCTGGTGGTTTGGAGTCCAGCAGCATCGTTACATCTTCTCCTTATCTCTTACACCTTCCTGTTGCTAGACAGAACATGCACATCAATGACCAGGAAACACTTGCAAACAGAACATCACACAGATGATGGTTTAACATTGCAGAATCTGGCTCTAAATATTCTAAGTATCTTTGCATCCAGTGAAAACGTGAACATTAATTGACTTCATAAATAATCAAATACAAAATTAAAACAATTAACCATTCAAATGGGAACATCTACCAGGAAGACCAGCCTTAGCCGTGTACTATTAATAATACAAACTATGTAGAGAATGTCATATCCAGCTGCTATAATGTATCTCAGGAGCTATAGAAAAGCAACTTTGTTGTTAAGAGCTGCATTTACAATGTTTCATGTTATACAGACAATGCAGGGAGGTAGCGCTTGGCTGTTGCCATCCATGTAACAACTGCAATCTTCCAATGTGAAATCCTTTTCCACGTTACTTTGTCATGGATTATGTTTCCCGATGTCAAGTTGTATAGAAAAGCAGCAGGTACTTATTTTGCAATCTGAGAAGCTTTGAAGTAATTACAGTGGTTACTTACGACACAATATTATAGAGTATTACATTCTAAAGCTCTGAAACATTTAGTCCCGATTCATATAAATGTAACTCATGCCGGTATCTGTTCTATACTTAGAAAGTACAAAGTAGTTTTAGTCAGTTTACATGGGCTCCACTGGAAGAGGCTGGGCCCCTTAGCAATTCTTTCAATGAGCCCCTTACTAAAGCATGAACATTTATGAGCTCAAGTAAAAGTTAAAGTCATTTTGCAGAACCCAGACCAGTCCCCTGAATTATCATACTCCAGACCAGAGCTGCGGATTATAAAACTCCAGACCAGACCCCTGAATTATCAAATTCCAGACCAGACTCCTTAATTATAAAATTGCAGACCAGACTCCCGGTGATCACACTCCAGATCAGGTTCCCCAATGATCATACTCCAGACCAGGCTCCCCAATGATCATACTCCAGACCAGACTCCCCAATGATCATACTCCAGATCAGGTTCCCCAATGATCATACTCCAAACCAGGCTCCCCAATGATCATACTCCAGACCAGGTTCCCCAATGATCATACTCCAGATCAGGTTCCCCAATGATCATACTCCAGATAGGCCCCCAATGAACATACTCCAGACCAGACTCCCCAATGATCATACCAGACCAGACTCCCCAGTGATCATATTTCCAGACCAGACCCCATGTGATCAGACTCCTGATCGGGTTCCCCAATGATCATACTCCAGACCAGGCTACCCAAGGATCAATACTCCAGATCAGGTTCCCCAATGATCAAGACTCCAGACCAGTTTCCCCAATGATCTTACTCCCAGATCAGGTTCCCCAATGATCATACTCCAGACCAGGCTCCCCAATGATCATACTCCAGACCAGACTCCCCAATGATCATACTCCAGACCAGACTCCCCAATGATCATACTCCAGACCAGGTTCCCCAATGATCATACTCCAAACCAGGCTCCCCAATGATCATACTCCAGACCAGACTCCCCAATGATCATACTCCAGACCAGACTCCCCAATGATCATACTCCAAAAACCCCAGACTCCCCAATTATCATACTCCAGACTAGGCTCCCCCAATGATCATACTCCAGATCAGGTTCCCCAATGATCATACTCCAAACCAGGCCCCCCAATGATCATCTCCAGAACTAGACCCAGACTCCCCAATGATCATACTCCAACCAGGCTCCCCAATAATCATACTCCAGACCAGGCTCCCCAATAATCATACTCCAGACCAGGCTCCCCAATAATCATACTCCAGACCAGATTTCTGAGTTATATACTCCAGACCAGACTCCTAAATTATTAAACTCCAGACCAATGATCCTACCCCAGATCAGTCCTCTCAATGATCCCACTTCAGACCAAAACCCTAAATTATCAGACTGCAGACTAGTCTCTTCAACTATTAAATCCTAACCAGACCCTTGAATTATCAACTCCAATCTAGACCCAAGATTTATCATACTCAGATCCCTGAATTATACTCCAGACCAGAGCTGTGTCTTATTATACTCCAGAAGAGACCCCTGAATTATCACGTTCCAGACCAGTCTCCTGAGTGATTGCATTCCAGTCCAGACTCCTGAATTCTCATTGTTCGAACCAGTTCCCTTAGTGATCAGACTCCTGAATGAGAGTCCCCTAAACTATCATCCTCCAGACCAGTTCCATGAATGATCATACTCCAGACCAGTTCCATAAATGATCATACTCCAGACCAGTTCCATGAATGATCATACTCCAGACCAGTACAATGAATGATCATACTCCAGACCAGTTCCATGAATGATCATACTCCAGACCAGTTCTATGAATGATCATACTCCAGACCAGTTCTATGAATGATCATACTCCAGACCAGTTCCATGAATGATCATACTCCAGACCAGTTCTATGAATGATCATACTCCAGACCAGTTCCATGAATGATCATACTCCAGACCAGTTCTATGAATGATCATACTCCAGACCAGTTCTATGAATGATCATACTCCAGACCAGTTCTAGGGAATGTTTCATGACTTCAGACCAGTTCTATGAATGATCATACTCCAGACCAGTTCTATGAATGATCTTTCTTCAGACCAGTTCCATGAATGATCATACTCCAGACCAGTTCCATGAATGATCATACTCCAGACCAGTCCCCTAATTTTTCAATCCTCAGACCAGTCCCCTGTATTATCAAATTTCAGGCCTTTAATCCAATTAATTATTGGACCTGAGACCAGACTTCAGACAGACAAGATGCTCACTTTAGGACAGGCACCACAGATAATTTCCTAACACTAGCAACTGTCAGGACATTGTATTCTTGGCCCACAAGGGCAATAACAGAGTCACTACAAATCAACAAATATTACCCCCACCTGGGTCATACCTATATTCCCCGATCCTCCAGGCTCCTCACTGCTGCTCTCTTTGTCTGTAATGCTGTCCATCATCTACTGGTGAAAGAAGAACAGTAGATAGGAGATATTCACCAACAGGTGGTCAGATAGCATTACATACAGACAACAGTTAGGAGTTGAGGAAGGAGGGAATGAATATACAGCATCTCCACCTCACTGCTGACTGACCCAGCCTGTCCTGCAGTGTCCCCCACCATCTGTAGGAGACATTCAGCAGAGAAGGTAAGTGTGTAAGTGAATGTATATACTGTATGTGTATATGTGTATCTATACATGCAGGGCTGCCATCAGTCATCTATTAACCGTTTCAGGGCTCCATAACACCAAATCAAATGGGGCCCCCACCAATTACTAGTTCCTATTTTTTAACATATTAGTGGGCCCCTTTTTGATTAGGGCCCCTGACAAGAGTACTGCCCGTACTGCCCTATTGGCACCCCTGTATACATGTATGTCACAGTACATATATCTGCAGGTATATCTATAATTGTCAGTGATTAGAAACTATCATAGTTTTTACCAAATAGAAACAAATTTGAATCAGATGTTGATCATTGTTCAAACTCTATTTTCATGCTCTCAGCCTTTATTCTACATACAGCAGTAGCCGACAACCGAGGTCTCCCGGGACTTGAGGTGCAACAAGCAAGATCACTACGACCGTTTCTATTCACTGACATGCTATTCTAGCAGCTTTTATTCTATTTCTCGCCTGCTGTAATAGATATGTAATCACTGATAATACTACAATAACTCCTTAAATACCTGGCTGAGAACGTGATTTATCATACATACTATTTTGTTTTGATAATTTTATATTATATAATTTTATCTTAATTCTATATTATATAATTTTGGGATTGATTTTTATCTTATATAATTTTATATTATTTATTTTTATATTAATTTTATATGACTGTACTTATTGCTCTATTCATTTTATATTATCTAATTTTATATATTTTTATAATTAACATAAGTTAGTTCATATCACTCTTGTGATGTTATTTGGAAAAGACTTGGTATTTTTTTGCCTATGTGCTTTAAGTTTGATTTTCATGGCCCCAGCTGTCAGGAATTCTGTTGAGTCTTTATACACATTTGGGGTACATGACTCGTGCCACTTACAATGCGCCACATGCTGCACAACACATGTTGTTGCACATTTATGCACCTCTGTACGCAGGGCCGTTCCTAGGCTAAATTGCATCAGGGGGGGAAAAGATTTTCGCCCCCCCCCCCCCCCCCGTAACAAAGCGCCACAATGCGCCCCATTGATCCATAACCAAAACCAAAATATACAGAAAAGTTTTTCCCAAGTTTCTATGTATAAAAACCCAAAATTTTTGTATACAGTTACAAATAAACGTAACAAAACGAATCCAAGGGTAATAAACCAAGTCCTATAAGCCACATATCACCAGAAATAGGGACAAAAAAATACGCCACACCAAGGCCAATTCACCACCCCATAGGATGAATAAATACCATAGCATACTGAATAAAAACCATTATACTACAACCCCAAAATTACTGGCAAAAATGACCATACAGAGTGGGGGCCCAAATTTTAACAGGGTTGCATATAAAAATTATTTTTATATTTTTAATATTTTTTATTTTAATAACTTCAAGATTTTTTTCTTTTTCTTTTTCTTCCCTCTGCCCAACCCCCTGACGCTTCTCCCGGCTCTTCACCTGAATTTACAAAACAAATTCTTAGACTCCTCACTTTATACGTTCTCTACCAATTCCTACTCTATTTTAAACTCCCCTTATAGCACCCCAAAGGTAAAAATTACCCCCCTTTGGGCCCAAACAGTAAAGTGCAGAAGGTCACCCCCCAAAATAGGTAGCAGTCCCCAATTAAGTAGGTGTATAGCCCCCTTAGGTAGGTAAAAATTTGTTTCCCCCCCTTGGTAGGGATCCATCCCCCATTTAAACAGATAGGGTTTATAGGCTCCCCCCAAAAAAAAAGGAAATTAGATCCCCAAAGCAGTTAATAAGCCCTTAGGTAATTTGCCCCCTGGTAGCCATGTAGTAGCCCCCCGGTAGCCAGGTAGTTATTTACCACCTGCTACCCAGGTAGTTATTTGCCCCATATAGCCAGGTAGATGCCCTCTGCAACAACTTAGTTGCCCCCTGTAGCCA
This sequence comes from Phyllomedusa bahiana, assembly GCA_025379985.1. Classification (NCBI taxonomy): domain Eukaryota; kingdom Metazoa; phylum Chordata; class Amphibia; order Anura; family Hylidae; genus Phyllomedusa; species Phyllomedusa bahiana. The sequence continues at coordinate 29,568 of JAODAL010046652.1, forward strand.
CGTAGAAGCCCCCTGTAGCTCTGTAGCCAGATAGTAGCCCACTGTAGCCATGTAATACCCCCCTGTAGCCAGATAGTTGCCTCTGTAGCCATGTACTAGCCCCCTATAGCCAGATAGTTGCCCCTTTAGCCATGTACTAGCCCCCCCGTAGTCAGATAGCAGCCCACTGTAGCCATGTACTAGCCCCCTGTAGCCAGATAGTTGCCCCTTTAGCCATGTAGTAGCCATCTGTAGTCAGATAGCAGCCCACTGTAGCCATGTAGTAGCTCCTGTAGCCAGATAGTTGCCCCTGTAGCCATGTAGTAGCCACTGTAGCCAGATAGTTGGCCTGTAGCCATGTAGTAGCCCCTGTAGCCAGATAGTTGCTCCTGTAGCCATGTAGTAGCCCCTGTAACCTGATAGTTGCCCCCTATAGCTAATAATAATAAAATTTAAAAAAAACGTACTCACCTTTCCAGGATCCCTGCAACGCTGCCAGGTCACGGAGCTGGTGATCAGTGTAAGCAGCATGATGTCATCACTCCGCTTACACCCAGCACTCAGCTCCCGGGTTCTCCTGGGACAGGCGGGACTCATCATCGCAGGGGGGCGTGTGGAAAGCTGTGTTCCCCCTGCGACACTGCTGTGTATGTACAGCGCTGACTGAGCGCTGTACATACAGGGGGGATGGCGGAGGCGAACGATTCCCTCCTGCCTCCTCCCTGTGGAGCAGCTGCACGCTCTGACTCTGCACGGCCGTTTTACAACAGCCATGCCGAGTAAGAGGCTAATCGGCGGGTGGGCAAGGCCGGCGGGGCCGGCCGGCCGCGGCGCCCCCCTCGGGGGAGCTGAGCCCCGGCGCCCCAGGCGATCGCGTGCCCCTAGGAACGGCCCTGTCTGTACGACAGGTTCATACATACCATTGCATTCTACACTCATCTAAAACGATTTAAAGTAGGAGAGGCGTTGCCAGTTTTCATACGTGTCACCCCTAGTCACTTCTCCTTCCAGGTTTCAGCACCCCTACAGCTCTAACAGCTGCCTATTAATTAGGGTAGGTAAAACCCTTTCTGTAACTGAAATATTGCTGCCCTTTTAGTTTGGGAAGACCAAAATGACACGCTAAGGTTTATATTTGTTAACCAATGTGGGGGGAACTTT
>JAODAL010046653.1:0-30705 GCA_025379985.1 Phyllomedusa bahiana
AGGATTTAAAGTCTTATTTTTTTTTTCAGAAGATAAAAGCCCTTATTTTCTCTACCACAATATTTGAAGTATACATTTGAAGGGAAACACTGATTTATGTTGGAGGCTTTGGTTTTAATCTATCAATGCAGGTGTTGTGGAAAGTTTTAATTGCCTTTATTGTTCGGATTTGAGGGTTTCACTCTAGAGTAATAAAATGATGAATTGCTTTGATTGTCATTAGAGTCTAAGATTTTGTTTTAGTAAGTGGAGGGCATATTTTCCCAAAGGTTTAAGATCTTATTTTGTCCTCTAAAACAAAGGTAAATCCAATAGGGCTGTAGAGGATATCATGCCCGGCAGCTACTTGAAAAAGCTGAAGTTTTTGTTACAGAATTTGTAGTATATAAATACTGTAAGATCAGACACTGAGAATACAGAAATTGGAATCAGTACAAGTAAAGTTTAATAATTAAAGAATGGCGGTGAAGTTTATAAAATGTAGACAACCTTTTCCATATGCTATATTGGCATATGCAGTCCATAGACGGTCTATGTATAATATGAATGTCCGTTCTTTCAGATAGCCCAGTGCAATTCTATATTTTCCATCTAACAGCTTCTACAGAGGTGATGAGCAGTTTGACATACGTTCTTCCTGCAAATTTGCCACATATAACGGATACATTTGCATCCTGAATCCAATACAGTAAACACAAAAAAATATTGGAACAATAATACAGCTACAGTATATAAAACTTGTAATTTTATATATACTGTTGAATGAAAGCTTGTAAGACAGAGAACGACACCTTAGACTTTGCCCATAAACAACCAACAGGAGGGTCCAAAGAAAAATCCCCTTGGTGACATCCTTAAACCCAAATTAGTCAGATAAAAAGGGCTACTTCCCTAAATCAAGCAATGTTTGAGGTTTGGTCATGTCGCTCAATTATTTCAATATCTTCTTACCTGTTTTCCTGCTTTCTTATTAGAATAATATTTCACATTATATTTGAATGGATTGCTAGATAAAGTTGTTGGTCAAACAAGTTATTCTGATTGCCATATTGGTGTCAGAATAGAATTGGACTTCTAATCTGAGGCAATAGGCAGCTGTCTTAGATTATTTTTACCTTTCTCTTGAAAAGCAATGTACAAACCTGTGTGACTATTTTATGTTTTCATGAAGAGCTACATATACTTCTAAGCACAGTAGTTCTGAGTCTATAGACCTCTCTGGGTGAAGTATGCCTTCTTAGGCTATGTTCACACGGTTTAATTGCGGGACGTATTTTGCCCCGCAACTACGCCGTGTGTACAGAGGCGGGGCGGCAGCTCGCCGGCCCCATAGACATGCATTATTCTCGGGGCGTATACGCCGTGAATAATTGACATCACTTCTCTCCCCGCTCGGCGTATTGTCCGAGCGAGGAAAGGAGAAGTAATCCATAGTTCTCTATGAGAATTGTGGATTACTGTAATGACTGGGACGTATTTCAGCCCATAATTTGCGCAGTACGGCATGAATTATGGGCTGAAATACGTCCCAGAATAAGCCGTATGAACATAGCCATAAAAGGAAAATTCACCTTAAACGGTGTCCAATTATCTGTGCATAATAACTATGTGCATGTTAATTAGGCACTCATAATACTGTGGTTTTGAGAGGAAGACACCTGGAACAGGCTAGTGTTTAGCAGTGGGTCCTAACTGTACTACAATTTTGAAGCAAAACACGACTAACAGTATGGCCTGTTTGATCAGCAAAAGTGTTAGATGCTTTGTGCCTACAGGTTCCTAAAATATAACTCCATTAGTATTTCTACAAATCTCCTATTTCTGAAATTCAATACATGCACATACATATGGGAGAAAATCAAGGGTTAAGATACGTTTTTAATAATTTGTAAATTCCAACAATTTCTTTTGGAGTCGTGATATTTTCTCAAATGTGGAGTTAAAAGAAAGGTCTTTGTACACTTGATCTCCTGATCCTTGACAAAAGTTATAACACTTTTATACAGTGATGTACAGTGCAAGGAAACTAATTGTATGGTATAAATTTGATTAAATTCTCGCAACAAGCAAGTAAGTATTGATTGTTGATCATTAAACTTATAACTCACAGGACTAATGGTATTCAGAGAGGCGATCAAGATTAGTAGTCGGGTGATAAATCAAACATGATCTGGTTCAAAGAAGCATGTACAGCTTTAAATCCTGTAATGTACCATTCATTTTCCACTAACAAGATTACACACAAGGTTGCCATTATCTACTCCTTTTTATTCTTCATTCAATTTTGAGCCATTCAATAGTAGACATTAGATTTTTGTCAATACTCTCAACATGTGATGGATGAGGTTCCTACCTAGAGAAAAAGATACAGACACATCAGATTCCCTTTACCTGAAATAATGTTGTGATTGGTTACAGTCAGTCCCATCACTTTGACTCTAAATGAAGTACTTAAAATAAGTGGTATCATGTAGTGGAAACTTGTCTGGAAACTTTATAAAGTTACTTTATATTTGTAATGGGAAGTTCATACTGAATGTACTGTATTCATTAGACATGTGCATATGTACTTAGCCTAATGAAGACAATTATGGTACAGTCATGACAAATGTTCTTGTTCTGATAAAAGAATTGATTTGTTTAATGCAGGCATTAGTAACATCAGGACAGGCTCATTGATGTATGAATATCTAACTACAGTACTGAGTGTGGTAATGAATACAAATATATTAATATAGCACTTCTAGAAATAAAAAAAGGAATACAGAGTGATGTATAGATGTATCAAACTATAAATTGATATTTAATACATTAAATATTGGCATGTGATTCATTGACTGTCAATTTATAGTGTGCTATATCTGTATGTATGCATATATTAGTAAAAGTACAATTTATGATAATTTAAGCATGACCAAGCAATCTTTAAAGGGGTTTTGCCAAGAAGTGACTTCCTTACCTCTTAATCTGCTCAGAAGAGACTATAAACAAAACACAAAGCATCACAGGTGGAGAGAGAGGGGGGCTGAAAACACAGCCAGGAAGAAGGGAGCATGTACAATGTTACATTACAACCAGTGGATTCTGTATACAAAAGACACATGGCTGATTCATTGCTTTTTCTCCAAAGTCCCTTGCCAACTCCTTCACGTTCCCTGTCATCAGATAAGAAGTGCAGACAACGCAAGTGCGGACAGATCAGCTCCTGTCAGCTGCTGGTCGTGTCTAATGTAAACTTTTAAGTAACTAACGGCATGCAAGGAAGGCTGTAGCTCTCAGAGGCTTCACTTTTTTTAATCACATATATTAGAAAAGTGATTAAATACCCATTTGGAGGATCCCACGTCAACATATATGTGGCAAAACCCCTTTAAGCCTAAAGGGATGTTTCCATCTCATTGATTACCGTTAAACATGTCAGCAAAGGTAAATTAACATTCTTACCAAATACATTGCTATTCTGATTTAGATTAATTTAAAAAAAGAGCAGGTTATCTACCCTGCATGTTTAGAATTTTTTTCATAGGTTACCAATCACCTCAGTGCCACCTCTATCATTGGTTTTTGGGCTTGGTTACCAACCAGCTATGTGCTTTGTCAGCGGTGGCTAGGCTTGCAATATCACTTTCTGCAGCAGAGGGGGTTGAGTAACTAAAGCAGAGAGGTTATTGGCAATCTAGGAAATTACCTGTAAATAAGCAGGCTAGATAAGCCCCTCCCCCCTCAAAAAAAAGCCCTTACACACCTCAATATATGAAAAAATAACAAAGTTATAGTTATCAGAAGATAGCGATGCATAAATATTGTTTTACACAATAGGCTAAACACACTATGAATCCGGCAGGGTGGTAAAGAGATGGCTGGGTAAAAACAATGAGGCCCATTGTATTAGGCCTTGGGTCACTTTCAGAAAGATTATGTGAATGGATTGATTCATTACAACAATCCTTAGCACAGAGAGTCCCTGGTTACTTGCAAGACAGCAAGGATGTTCTTATATCACTTCAAAACAAAAAATGGCAAAAAGAGTTCAATTGGATTAGTTGTGATGTAGAATCCCTCTATACCAGCATCCCACACTATGTAGCTCTTCATGCTATTCATTTTCAATTTCAAAAGTACAGTAAATATTCGGTCACCCTGCACATTTATATTCTTGATGTTATCAACTTTCTGATCACACATAATTAGTTTATGTTTGATAGTCAGGTTCACCTACAACTGAGAGGTGTTTCTATGAGTGCTAAATATTCCCCATCACTGGCTAATTTAACCATGTGGTCGTGGTGGGAAGAAATCTATATAGTTTCCCTAGATAACCCCTTTGCTCATTGTCTGGACTGGTATGGCAGATACATCGATGACCTCCTAATAATTTGGGGGTCGATGTATCTTCCGTACCCTTCCTCATTTCATATCTAAATAATAACCCTTTTAACTTAAAATTCACCTCTACAGTTGTTAGTCATTCTATATCCTTCCTTGATTTAAGTTTACAAGGGGAACGTGATCAACTAATCACTTCAAAAACATTCACTTTAAGAGTTTTCATACCAGGGCAACACATAAATCCATCCCAATGAGAGAAATGATACGTTCTAGACCCAATTGTAGCGACGATTATACTTTTCAAACAGAGGTTGAGGCTGTCTGCTATAGGTTGAACAACAGAGGTTAACATAGAGGCCTTTTAGATCAAGCAAAATATAATATATTAGGTAAAAATAGATCAAATCTGTTGAAATATAATTTAAAATCTATATCTCAAAACAAAAAAAACAACACTAGTACTAGATGATACAAAGCAATTCAGGGAAATTAAAAATATTATTTTAAAGTATTTACCTATTATAGGGGAAGATGATGTACTTAACTCTGTGTTATCTGGGGGGTGTCAAATTGTATCCCGTAAACCTAGAACCTTCAGTAATTCTTCGACTTCCAATGTTTACAAATCTAAACCAATAAAACTAACCTGGCTTGATTATAAGGGATTTTTTAGGTGCGGTTCAAATCCATGCCGCACCTGCACTTTTGTATGTCAATGTAAGGAATTTTTTGGATTCATAAGGTACAAAAAAGTTTCTATCCAACAATTTATGAATTGCAATTCACAACATGTTGTTTGTCTGGCATCATGTCGCTCCTGCCATTTAAAATATGTAGGAAGTACAATTACAAAATTAAAAATCAGATTATTGGAGCATGTAAATGATATTTCCTTTACATCTAATAAAAACAAATCTAATTTAACTAGACATTTTATTGAATTCCACAATTGCGACTACAGTTCCCTTACAGTATGTGCAATTGAGAGGATACAGTATTTAAGCCTATCAGAGGTGGGGTATTAATCGCCAACTGAGGGATTGGGAGGCATTCTGGACAACTATGCTGGATACTGTTGCCCCCAAAGGACTTCATTTAAAACATGAGATTATTTGTCATTACTAGTTTTCATTTTTCTTCAGTCACTTTTTCTCATTTTCATTTATGCTTTTGCACATTTATATATGTTTTCAAATACACAAGTCATTATTATTTGCCTTAATTGGTTATTTTTTGTTTTGTTTCGTTGTGTCATTCAACTTTTTGTACCAAATTTAGATTTTTTAACTTTTGGAGACTGTCAATCAATGTTGTTTGTATTTAGGTATTGCAATTTAAGTCTATACCTGCCTTGATTTCTGTCTATCGCAGAATGAAATCATAGATGCAGCAGATATTTGTATATGTATGGTTAGGCTGCAAATATTCTCTGCTCTAATATGCATGCGCTGCTTAAGAAAGTTCCTGTTCCCGTACGTTACACTTTTTAACTTTATGAGCATGTCCGGAAATAGAGGCTTTCTCTTTTCCGGTTTTGACCCATGAATATCATTTCATTATGCCTGTTGGATGGTACAGTAAGCAATATCCTAATTGAATTTAATTTATGTGCAAATATGTTTCAGATGTGCACATTTACTTCCTTTTATATAATGTGGTAATGTAGTATGTCATGGTATTGCTATGAGTAAGGGCACAGTTTGTTTTGCCCAAAATGCATAAGCGTGAATGCTTTATTCCTTGTCTCTTTTTTTGCCACACTGTTTGCTGCTCTTTATCTGAGTGTTTGTTTTTAAATGATGTCTCAATAAATTTTGGATATTTTATCGCATTTGGATTCTCTCCTGCTGGACATATCTATATACCTGCCTGCCTGAGGGGAGCTATATATACCTGCCTGAGGGGACATATCTATATACCTGCAAAACTGAGGGGACATATCTATAAACCTGTCTGAGGACATTTCTATATACCTGTCTGAGGGGTCATATCTATATACCTGCCTAACTGAGGGGAACAATATATACCTGCCCGAGGGGACATATCTTTGTACCTGCCTGACTGAGGGGAACAATATATCCCTGCCTGAGGGGACATATCTATACAACAGCCTTACTGAGGGAAGCTATATATACCTGTCTGAGGGGACATATCAATATACCTGCCTGAGGGAACATATCTATATACCTGCCTGACTGAGGGGACATTTCTATATACCTGCCTGAGGGGACATATCTATATACCTGCCTAATTGAGGGGATACATCTATATACCTGACTGAGGGTCAATTTCTATATACCTGCCTAACTGTGGGGACATATCTATAAATCTGCCTAATTGACAGGACATATATATACCTGCCTAACTGAGGGGACCTATATATGCCTGCTTAATTAAGAGGACCTGTGTGTACCTGCCTTACTGAGGGGATCTGTAAATGCCTGCCTAATTGCCTAATGAAGGGGCCCCCCTCGTTTAGAAATTAACCATGACCTCCCAAACGCTGATCCTTTCACCGCTCCCATGTAGGTGAGCTGGAGAAGCCGACAGTTGGGCAGAACGCACACCTTGCAGCATTTCGGGGAGAGCTCCTCCCCTTCCTCAAGCATGCATGCTACAGGTAACACCCTCTTTTTTACAAACATAGATAATGTTAGTTAAAACACCATTAATCCCTTCCATATCTACAAGAATACTCTCAGAATAAAACACTCATTTAAGCCTTTCGGCACCATAGCCTCCAATGCGGCGATCCAGAACGCCACCCTTTGCAATAGCTTGATACCTAGATGTGAATTATCCCTGCAGGTAACTTGTTCTAACACACACCAACGTAACTCTGAGAGTCCATGAACTTCTTCCATGAAGTGTCTGGCGAGTGATGCTTTGCCGAAACTTTTTTTTTTCATGATCGGACACATCCCAAGGGGCTGTTTTTTGCTCAGATGTCATTTTTTTGGTTCTATATCGACGACTCATCAATCTATGTTCGTTAATCCTAATTTTAGTTGGCCTGCTCGTCTGTCCTACATTTTAGCATATACATGACCCCACTGCTATCGTATGTATGGAACCCTCTTATTTTTATAGAATAGCCCTTGGATGCTGTATTTGTTTCCCTTTAATTATAGAAGAGAAGTTCTGATATCGCAAACATGCAAAGGTACCTGATCTAGTAGTTCTCAAGACTGTTTGGCATCTAGCTTTATCCCTACTTTTTAAATCTGAAGAAATCAATTGTTGACCTAATGTTTTACCTTTGCGATAAATCCATCGTGGGGGGGTCCCTGAACAAATGACCATAAGATTTTCCAGTGTTTAAAAATCGCCTTTTTAATGATCCATGTATGACTATCATATACCGACATATATGTAAATCTTTGCTCACTCCATGATTTCCAGATATTTAACTTCGTCAGAACATATACAATGTGCTGTAATAAACTGGGCTTTGAGTAACCCTTGAAAACGTGGGGTGCATGTCGGCTCTTGCCATGTAATACATTGTTGCAATTAGTACTCTTTGCGTACAATGTAGTACTAAGGACCTTCCCTTCCTTTTTAACCCATACATCCAGGTATGGTAAAGCTACTTGATTTTTTGTAAGAGTAAATTTAATGAGAGGATGGACATCATTCAGCTATGTGTCGAAGTGCTCCAGCTGTGGCTCGGAACCCAACCACAGGAGGAACACGTCATCCACATATCTGTACCACGAAACCATACATTCCTTAAAGGCCGAGTCAAACACGTAATTTTTCTCAAAAAACATCATAAAGATGTTTGCATAACTAGGAGCCACAGGGGACCCCACCGAGATCCCCTGTAGCTGCAAGTAAAATTTGTCACCAAATCTAAAGACATTTTTTGTTAACTTTTGTTAACTCTCCAATAACTGCAACAAAAACGCAATTTGTGCATTGGACAAGGTTGCATTTTCACAAAGAACTTCTCTCACTGCCGCTACCCCTTTAAAAGGGAAATATTTGTAAACAAGAACTTAGGTCAACATGTATGAATGGGGCTGCGCCAGATAACTGACGGTTTTACAGCCCGATATCAGGCGGAGTCCCGTTCATACATTTTTAAATCTCCCGCATGCCACTCCGGGGCGCATTACATAGCGCCTGCGGCGCCTCGGAGGGCGTGTGGGAGGCAGGGCCCACTAGAACCATAGCGAAGCTACATATTTGTAGCTCCTCTATGGCATTTCTGGGTGCATTACAGCTGTAACAGGTAAACTGTCGACTGAGTGCTAGAATGTGCCTGATTTATGACCCGCCGTAGAGCAAGTTCATAAATCAGGCGCATTCTACACTAAAGTTAGGCGCATGAAATTTGGTGTGTTATGCCAAATTTCATACATGTCGCCCTTAATGTCTAGAGTACATATCCATGTGATATTAGAACAGTACACCAGGGAAATCGCCCTAAGGAACTGTAATGTGTCCTGTAAAGCATGCGGGTCTCTTCTAACTACCGATTGCAAATGACCATCAAGGTAGGCAGCTAATGGTTCCAATAGGGAATCTATCCTGGAGACAATTGGTATGGGAACTTGTGGGTTTACTTTCATTAACATCCGTTTAGTTTGCATAGTAATAATGTCTTTCTCAACTGTTTCCTGTAAGGTCCCCTTTATGATAGCCGATATTTCATTCGTTGGATAATTTTTTAATTCCCTATACATTAGGGGGTCCGCTAGCTGCGATCTCGCTTCCTGCAAATACTGTTAAGCATTCATAATCAGGATGCCCCCCCCATTGGGTCGGGCTTTTTTGATTAAAAATCGAAGCATATTTTTTTTTTTTTGTTAAAATAGCTTTTTTCTTCTTTTGTTTAAATTTAACTGATTTTTTTTTTTTTCTTTTTTCCATTTTTGTGACCCCGGGGAAAAACGGGGTTGTTGGGAAAAAACCTAAAATGAGTTAAATATCTGGTTTCAAACGGGCAAATTGGTCTTTAAAATTTTTTTTGACACTATTTTATTTTTATCTTGCTTATAACCGCTCAGGCAGGTAACAGCCGTTAAAAAAAAAATTGGGATTTTTTTTGGTTGCATGATAAAAAAAAATTTGCTGCAGGAAATGATCTCTGCCAAATAATCTTTGCTATATCCGTTTGTATAACTCATTAAAATTGAAAATAAACATTTCATTATAAAACTCCTGAAACCTTTCTCAAAAAAAGCCCCTAATTGCTTTTATTTAATATTCTTCACAGTTTTTGTTTCGCTATCTATATACAGCATTCATGTCCTAAACTATTCTGCAATGAATAACATTTTCTTTAAATTACTTTCTTATGTACAACTACACTTTTTTTTAAATCTCAGATTTGGTGTTTGCAGTATTATTCCAAAAATTTCCCTTTTTTAAAGCGCAAAAGGGGGGGGGAAAAAAAAAAGTTTTTATTTTAGAGTTTTTTTCCCAAGTATTAGGGGTTTTACACAAAGCAACTGTTATACTTTTTGCAACTAAAAGGCAAAAAATCCCATATAAATCAAAAAAATTTTCTATGGAAAAAGAAAGCTTTCTTTTCACAAAGCGAGCAAATTAAAAACCTTGTTTTTTTACTTGAACGGGAAATTTGGGGTGCAGTTTTTACAAGCTTTTGGGTTTGGGGCTAGGGTTTCGGGAAAAAAATTTTAAAAATTAAAAACATGAATATTTTCTTTACAGGGAAGAGGGGGGGTTTCCCAAAACAGTTGGAGTTTTTTTCTTTCAATCAGAAAATTTTTTGAAAGGGCTAGTGTATTCCATCTCTTTAAGTAGCTCGAAAGGGATAACATTCCTCGTGAGGAAAAGGCACCGTGTAGGTGTGTGGAGATTTTACATACGGTATTGAAATTTAAATATAGAGGTGATTGGAAATGAGCTCAGAGTTTTGTTGCACCACTTATTGGATGTAGCGTTCCTCGATTCACATCTGACTCACTAAGCCTTGAAATGTAAATGGGATTAAAATCCGAAAACTCTTCTAAAGTTTTTTTTTTGTTTTTTTTAAATTTTTTCCAAATATTTTCCGGGGAAAAAACATAAATTTTGTAATTAAAGAATGCTCTTATGATTAAAGGGCTGCAAAATTTCCCCCAGTGGAACCCAAAAAAAGAAAACAACCCTTTTAAGTTTTCGGGTTTGAGTACGGAATCCCAAAAGCTTATCTAGGCGGGGTCGGGAAGGGGGGTGCGGGCCCGGGGGGTAGGCCCCACAGGGAACCCGGCGCCCCGGCCCTGACGGGAAGAAAGGGAAAATTTTTGGGGGCGGGGACGCCCCGGCGCTTTGGGTGCGGGCTTTTTGGGGCAGGGGCCCGGTGCGTGACGTGCCCCGGGTGACCGGGGGGGGGGAGAGGGGATTTATAACCACCGGGGCCGCGGGGGAACAATCCGGCAGAGAGAAAAATCTGAGTGAGTCTCGGGTGCTGTGCGGAAGGATAAATGGGCCCAGTGGATGTTTTTTTTGGGAGAATTGGGGGCTGCTGGCAAACAGGGGACAGGAGGGGTTGGAACAGTGGTGAAAGGTACTTTGGGGGGGTGGGTTCGGGTCCCTTTTCCCTTTTCCCTCCCGGGGATTTTTTGGGGCCTCTGGTTCCCCGGGGGCCCCCGGAAATTTGGGGGAACCAGGGGGGGGGGGGGGGTTTTTTGGGGGGTCCAGACGTTACCCCCCGGGGCCCGCGTGGGGCCGTCAGAGCCCCTAAAGGGGCCCCCTTGGGGGGGCCGAGGGGGAGCGTGCGGGGGCTGTGAAAGCCCCCCCCGGGGTCTGGGGGGGAATCAGAAAAAAAGGGGGGGCGGGCCCAGCGGAGCACGGCAGCGGCCAAAGGGGGGCACTGTGGGGGCAGTTGCCGGGGCTTTCCCTTCCCCGTGGAGACGCAGGTGACGGCGGGGGTGGGTTTTGGCGAAGGGTTTGGGCGGGCCCCTCGGGCCCGAAAAACAAAAGTTTGGAAGGGGGGTCGGGGCCCGCCCGGGCGTGGTTGGAGGGGCGATAAAGGATACGGTGGGGGATGTTTGGGCCGGCGCCGGGATCCCCAAAAGAGGGGTGGGCGGCTCAGTTTGGGTCCAGGGGAAAGAGAGACATGGGGATCAGTTTCATGGGGGCGGGGCCCAAAGGTCCCTTGTGCGGGGCCCGGCGCAAGCGGAGGCAGTGGGGCGGGGGGGGCAGCCCGGATTTTGGGGGGGACCCGGGTGGACCTTTTGCTTCAGGGGTCGGGCGGCACGGTGGCCCGGGGAAACACGGGTCCCGTTCCCGCCTTGGGGGAGGTCATTTTTCTATTTTCGGTTTTTGTTTTCCACCCCCGGGGGGGGTTTTGGGGAAGGGTTTTGGTCAAAGGGCCCGGACCAAATTCGTAGTCCCCCGGTTCAGGAATGGGAGGAGTTGGCGGGGAAATATTAGGGGGTTTTAAAGGGCGGTTTTCCCCCGGGGGAAAGGGGCGTGGGGAAACAGGGGGGTCGCCGGGGTCGGCCGGGGTTCGTTTAGTCGAGTGGGGGGAAATTTCCCCCCCCTTTTTTGGAAAGGGGGGTTCCTCAGGTTTTTGGTTTTTCGGGAGTCGCGGTTTTCTGTTCAAATGGACTTCGACAAAGGGGATAGTGTGGCCCCAAGGGGGGTGATTTTTGGGGGGGGGGGGGGGTGGGGGGTGGGGGGGGGGTTTTGGGGGGGATGGGAAGGGGGGGGGGGGGGGGGGCCCTCTGGGGGCACACTTTTTGAAGGAGGTGAGAGAAAAGATCTGGCAGGACAGTAAGTCGAGATCTTTTTTTTTCTTTACCTTCCTGGGGGGGAAATTTTTTAAAAAGGGGAAGGGAAAAAAGGGTAAGGGAATGGGGGAAGGGGGGGGGGAAAAAAAGGAGGGGAAAGGCAACCGCCCAAAAGGGGGTTTTCGGGTTGGGGGGGAAGGGGGGGGGTTTTGGGAACCTGGGGCCCGTGTAAAATTGGGGAAAAAATAAGGGGGGGGGGGGGGGGGGAATTTTTTAGGGTTTTCTGGGGGGGAAAATGGGACGGGGAATTCCCCCCCCGAAACCTTATAGGGGAAAAGGGGGGCCAAAAGTTGGCTTGGGAAGGGTGAACACCCACCAAAACCCCGCCCTTCAATCGGTGGGACCCTAAAGATATAGGGAAATTTGGCTCAGGGGTTTTTGGCACCGAAGAGGTTTGGGCATTCCTTTTTTTTTTTTTTAGGGGGGCCCGGGGCCGGGGTTTTTGGAAGGGGGGGGTTAAGTGGTCGTTTTTCAACAACAAAAAGGGGGGGTAAGACCCGGGGTTTCTGAGGGGGGGGTTTTTTTTCACACAAGGGGGGAATTTGGGGGGCCGGGGGGGGGTAAAAACCCTTTCAAACCAATCCCCTTTTCCCTGGCGTGAGAACAACCCCCTACAAAAAACCAAAAGTGCTTCCCGGCGAAAGGTAAAAAGGAAAAGACAAGGAACCCGCCCAAGGGGGGGTAGGAAAATTTTGGTGAGGGGGGGCCGCGTTTGGGAAATTAAACTAAATAGGTATCCAGATTTAGGGGGGGGGCTGCTTTTTTTGTTGGTGAGGGTTTCACGTTTGGGGTTTTTAAATTTCCCCCACCGGCGCATAAGGGGGCCGTTCCGTTGAAGAATTTTTTAAAGGGCCGGCCCGTGCTACATCCCGGGGGTATTTCGGAAAATAAAAAGTTAATTTGGGGGGGGGTGGCCTTTTACGGGGGGGCCTTTGGGGGGGGGGTTTTTAAAATTTCTCCAGGGTTTTGGGGGGGGTTCCTAAGAAAGGGAAACCCAACAATTTTGTTTAATTTCGACTTGTCCCATCCCAAAAGGGTTTTATTTAGTTAATGATGGAAATTGGGCCCGGATTTTTGCTCGGTTCCCTTTTACCCTTTTTTTTTGATGCGGGTTTTTACTTTGGGTTTGGCAATATGGGGGGGGGGCACTGGGTGGCTAAGACTGACTAGGTCGGGTTTTTTGGTTTTTTGCCCGGTTTTTTGCGGGCATTGTGAAAAATTTTTGGGGGGTTATTTGGGGGGGAGAATTTTTTGCTGATAGGTGTTTTCCCCCTGGGATGTTTCCATCTCTTGGGTTTTTTTTTGGACATTAAACTCATTTCTAGAAAAGGGTGGTGAGGGAAAAAGTCTGGGGTTTCATCCTTTTCCACTATTTTGGGTGATTTTTTGTGTGTTGGCCCCGGTTTTGGGCTCTTGGGGGTTTTTGGGGCGTGCGGCTAAAATGCAATGGGTGTCAGAGGGCTTTTGGGGGGCCCATTTGGGGGGGCAAAGGGGGGGGGGGGGGGGCCCCCACCAAAAAAGTTGGGAATTTTTTTTTGGGGGGGGGGGGGTTCCGAAAAGGGGTTAAGGGGTCAATGGAATGCCGGGGGGGGGGGGGGGTTCCCGGAGGGGGAAGGTGGAGTCGTTGAAAAAGGGGGTCAAAAGGGGTTTGGGGGTTGGGGAAGATCAAATTGAGGGAGTTGCAATCATTGTTAGGAAAAATTTTAAAATTTTTTCTTGTCGCAATTTAAAACCCGGGGGGCAGGGTTTTTTTGGGCGCAGGTTTTGGGAGCTGCCAACATCCGGGGGTTTTGAAGGGGCTGCATCAAATTTTTTAAGGGGTTTAAAGGGGCAACTTTTAAGGAGGAAAATTAAAAGGGGAAAGGCGTCCTTTTTTGGGGGAATTTCAAAAGGCGGTCCAGGGTATTTTTGGAAAGCGGCGGGGAAAATTTAAAACCACATTTTACGTCTTTTTCGGATGCGGCAGGCGGGGTAGGTTAAAATTTTGGGGGATTTCCCGCCAAGGTGAAAAGAGTGCCGGGATGTGGGGCCCGCTAGGGTGGGTGGAGTCGGGGGGTTTGGGGGAGGAAATTGGCGTGTGGAGCTCTTTCCCATTGAAAATTGCGGTGGGGGAAATTTAGGGGGAAAGAAAGCGGAATAGGGAAGGTTTAGGGTTTTCCCTTGCAATTAAAAAATTTTTGGGGGGGGGGTACAGGCCAAATTTTAAAAAACGTTTTCGGCTTCCTCTCACCTTGTGGTAAATTTTCTTCGGCGGGTGGTTCTAAAGCTTGGCCCGGGTTTTTAACCGGGGGGTTTTTGGGGGTTTAGAACATTTTTTTGGGTGACGCTCTAAAACTCTTTAAAAGGTGGGGGAAGGTTTCGGGCCCTGGGTCCGGAGGCAGGCGGCTATCGGCGTGGAGTTTCCCCAAAAAGGGAAATGTTTGAGTGGGTTAAAACCCTTTCCCCGGATCAATTGTTCAGGTCATAGGGAACGGGGGGGAAAGTGGTATTGTATTTCTGCTGGGGTGGGGGTTTGTGGGAAAACTTGGTTGGGGGGGGTTTTCGGGCCCATGGGGTCAGAGGGAGGGGGGGCAAATTTCCCTCTTTTTTCTTTTCTTTGGGCCCTATAGTTAACAAGGGGTTTGGGCCCGGGATCTAAAAAGGTTTTTCCAAAGGGGGGTTTCGGGGGGTGGCGTTTGGCTTTAAGGCACGGGGATTGTGGGGTGTGACGAAAAAGTTTTTTGTGTCACAAGGTTTAAAAAGGGGTTTTAGGGGGAGGGGGCGCGGCTCAGTGGGTGGTTGGATTCCCGGTTTTTGTTTCAGTTTTCTGGAGCGTTTGGGCTCGGTATTTTGGGTTTGGGGTGGGTTCATCGGCTTGGGAAGAAGGGCTGTTTCGGGTAGCCCTTTTCTTTGGCGTTCTTTGTGCATTGGGGAAAAATTTTGGGGGAAATTGTTTCTCTTGTAAAGAAGGGGAGGGCCGGGGGGGGTACGCAACGGGGATTTTGCAAACTTCAGGAAAAACGGGATGGGGAAATGTGGATTAGAAATTTTAAGAAGGATCAAAGGGCAGGGGGGACGGGGGAAAAAAGAAACCGGGTCGTGTTTCAGGGGGGGGGTAAGGTTTTCCCGGGGCCGGGGGGTTTGGGCCCCCTTACCGGACAGGGCTTGGGGCAAACCCGGGCCCAAATTTTTATTTTCATTTAGGTTTGGGGGTTTTTTCTATCTCGTTTTCAATTTCCCGTCGGTTTTCCGTCGTTGTTTTTTTCCCCCAGTTGGGTTTTTTTTACCCTCGCAAAAAAGCCCCCCCCCTCCTTTAGGATCGGGGGGCGGCCAAAGGAGGCGGCTATTCTTGGGTTGGATTTTTACAACTGTAAGGGGAAAAGGAAAGGGGGGAGGGCGGTCGTTTTCCGGAATTTTTTTCATCCGGCCCCACCTAAACCCCTAGGCCTCCTTTGGGTTTTAAGAGGGGTTTTGGGGGGTTGGGGGGCCCAAAAACAGTTCGGGTTTTAAAGGTTGGGCAAAAATTGTTTTCCTTTTGTTTTTGTGATTATTACTTGTTTTTGTGTTTTTTGGTGAGGGCCCAAAGGTTTTGGTTTGGATCTTTTCCAAATCGTTTTTGCAATTTTGGGGGGGGCGCAAGGTGCCTTTTCGGGCGTGGTTCCCCCATTTGGGGATTTTCCCAAAGGGGGTTTTGGGCGGAAAAGTCCCGGGGGGAACGGTTTGGGCGTGGAAATTTGGGATGGGGGAAATAGGTTTTTTAAAAGGGTTTCCCGGAGTATGCCCAAATGGGGTCGACCGCCAATTCGTGGTTTTTTCATATTGGGGGGAAAAGGAAATTGGGGAAAAAACCCCCCGAAAAAAAGGGGAAAATTTATTAGGGAAAATTTTGGTTTCGAAATTTTTTCGGGTTTTGGGACAAATACCCGGGGTTTAGTAACGGTTTTGGGTTTCCCACATGGTATGGGGAGGTCCCGGGGGGCCAATGGGGGGTTTTGGGTTTTATGGGGCTTAACCCGGGGGGGCGGGTAAAAAGGGAACCGGGGGTGGGGCGCGCCTTTTTTTTACACGGAACGGGGGGGGTTTTTGTGCGTCACAGGGGATTTGGAGACGGGAGCCCCGGGGAACCCTTTTGGAGGGGGGAGGGGGGTTCAATAAAAGCAGTTTGGGCTTATTTTGGGGTCATTTTAAATTTTGGGAAAAGGTTTTTTAGAAAGGTTTGGGGGGCTGGGTTTTGGGGGGGGGGGCAAACATAAGGGGTCATGGGGTCGGCTTGCATGGGGGGGGATGGGGTCCTTTGGGGTCAGTGAATATTGGGGGGGGATTCAGGGTTTTTTTCTTGGGGTCCCAAATTTTTGGGGAAATTTGGGCCTTTCTTTGGGGAAGGTTTTCGGGTCCCCAGGGATGGGGCCTTGGGAGGGTGGGGGAAAAGTGGTTTAGCCCCCGAGGGGTTTTTGGGGCCCTGGGCTTTTGGGGTTTTATGGCTGAAGGGAAACCCCAACTGTTTGGAGAATGGCCCCAGGCTTGGTTTGGGGGTTATGGAAAATCCAAGGACCCCAACCCCCCCAAAATGTTTAAAAATTTGGAAGGTTTTTTTTAAGGAAAAAAAGGGGGTTTATAGTTTTTGGGGAAAGGGTTTTAGGGGCTCGTTTTTTTTAAAATTTTTGGGTATTAAAATTTTTTAATTTAAATTAAAATGGTCTGCGTGGCCCATAAATCCAATCAAATTTTTCAGAGTCATTTTTGGGGGAAACAAAAGGTGGGTGAATGGTCCCCGGGAGGGATAGGCGCTGAAAAAAGGGCCCGGGGGCGGGGCCGGGGCGTGGGGCCTCCCCGGGGTAGGGCCCCCCTTACCCCCGGGGCCGGCTCCGGGCCCGAAGGGGGAAAGGTGGGGAAAAAAAAAGTTGGGGGGCGGGGGCCCCAGCACGGGGGCCGTGGTGCGGTTTGGGGCGCGCGGGGTTTCGGTGCGTGGGCGTCGCCGGGTGACCGCGGGGGGGGGGAGGGGGAGTATATAACCCCCCGCGTCCGGGACGGGAACAAACCGGGCCAAGGAAGGGAAAAATCTGAGTGAGGGCCCCACCCTCCCCCCCTCTTTTTTGCGGGGCCAAGAGGGGTGCTGGGGTTTTGGGAAAAAAATTTTAGGTTCTGGTATGTGTTTGTTTAAAGGGTTTGGTTTTACTGTTTTCGAATGTGGGTTGGCGGGATGGGGGTTCCCCTTTGGGGGTTTAGTGAATTTTGGTTTGGGGGAAATCAGGGTTTTGGCTTGGCCCCCTAATTGGGGAATTTTTACCGGGGCTTTGGGGAAAGGTTTTTGGGCTCCGGGGAGGGCAAAGGTTTCCTTTGGGGGCAGGGGGAACCCGTTTGGGGAGCCCCCCTTGGGGGTTTGGTTTTGGTGCCCTTTTTGGGGTTTGGGGTGATGGTGAGGGGAAAACTTCCCGTTTGGAGAATGGTCGCCGGATTGGGCGGGTTTGGGGTTTTGGTAAAAACCCCAAGGGGGCCCCAGCCCCCAAAAAGGTTTTAAATAGGATTTGGGCTTTGTTAAAAAAAGGGGGGTTAAAGAGTGGTCGAATGGGGATAGAGGGGGTTTTACTCATTCGTTTTCTAATGTTTGGTGTATTTAAAAGTTTTGTTTTTAAAAAGGGCCCGTGGTTTTGGCCCAAAACAACCAAACTTTGTCTTTAGAGTCCCTTTTTGGGGGGAAAATGGGGGGTGAGAAAAGTCCCGGCCCGGGATTTGGCCCCCCCGCACGGGTCATGGGCCCCTCATTTCATGGCCCTTTTTGTGTAAAACCTTTTCCCTTTTTTTTTAAAAACCGAGGCTTTCTGTGTAATCTGTTCTTAGTCAATTCAAAATACTACCAGTAGGCTAAAACTTAGCTTTTATTAATAAATAAAATAAATTTGCAATGAAGCTAGCCTTTCTCTTTGGAACATATACAAATTTCCAGTATCAACAATATAGTAAAGGGAACAGGCTTTTATACAAAAAAAGGAAGGAAAAAATGGGGGGCATGTAAGAAAATGTCTAGGTTTTTGAGACTTTTATTATTACCCTAGGGAACCAAAAAAAAATTTCCCCCCTTTTATTTATTTTGCTCTTTAAAAAAAAAGAAAGGGATCTTGATTGGGTTTAGGGCAAATGAAAAAAGTCCTTTTTTACCCAAACAGTTTTTTCATACATGTGGCTCCATATAAGTGTTTTCCACCGACTCATGTGACCGTCCAATGTACTCTAAAAATGTACTGTTGTCTGTCCAAGGATATATCCTGCTGCTCCAAAAAAGCAATTATTTAAATTTGGGAAAATGTTAAAGAAATCAGGTATAAGTCTTCAGGAACTGTAATTGTATGCAAAATGAACATTTCAACACAAATATGAGGCCAAAAAACAGCAAAATATCACACTCCTCCTACCTCCACCCCTTAAAATTTAAAAATAGAAGATAATAGGGCTAAAGTTCTTAAAATTTGTAGAAGACATTTGGGGTTTGGGGTTTTTATAACTTTAAAGGATCTTTAAAAAAAAAAAAAAAAAATTGAAAAAAAAAAGGGGAGTGTGTCAAAGACTAAAGGGCTCTAAATTTGGGCCCCAATTTTTTTTTTTGTTTTAAAAGGGGAATGTGTCACAATTTTTTTCTTTCAGTAATGTGTGTGTATTCTATAACCTTTTTATTTTCAGTTGTAGTTATTTTATCTGTGAGCTGGTATAGAACGTTATTACTGATACTTGTGTACAGAGCACTACCCTCTTTAGAAGCAGCTCTGTACTGTATGATTGCATTATACACAGGAAGCAGCTGTAAAGCAATCACTGTGCATAAGGGAGTCCAGACATCTCCCGTCTCAATCTCTTCATCTAGATCCCTCCCAGCCCCTCCCAGCTGTGAACTCATTATGCTCTAGTGGCTACAGTTCACAGCTATAGGGAGCAGGGAGCCATGATTGTGGAGCCCAGAAGGATGAGGAGCAGCTACTGAACGTCTCCTCAGCCGCTCTGTGCTCCAACAAGGCTTGCCAGAGAAGCAGCAGTCGAATGGTTATACCTGATCAATTCTGCAGAAGAAAAGTGTCTGATGTGTCCTTGATCGTAATAAAGTGATCATGCTTTTGTCGCTAACGATTTTTGCGCAATGCATGATTTTTCCACGAATAAAGGTCTCTCGTTTCTGATGCTAAAAATATATTTTTTTTTATGGATTTTGGCGCTAAAATGCTTTTCCTTACAGATTTTGCCACTAATAAAGTTCTCTTGCTTCTGAAACTAAAAATACTTTTTTTTTTTTACAGATTTTGGTGCTGGAATCCGTTTTTTTTTACAGATTTTGCGCGCTAATAAAGTTATCACGCTTGTAATGCTAGAAATCTGTTTCTTTACAGATTTTAGTGCTAGAAAACCTTTTCTTTATAGATTTTGGTAACAACTATCTTCACTTTTGTTGCAAAAAATACGTTTTTTTACGGATTTTGGCGATAAATTACTTTTTTTATGGATTTTGGTGCTAAAATAATTTTCTTTACAGATTTTAGAACTAATAAAGTTACCTCATTTCTGAGGCCAAAAAATACTTTTTTATGGGTTTTGGCGCTAATAAAGTTAGCTCGCTTTTGTTGCAAAAAATACGTTCTTTTATGGATCTTGGCGATAAAATACTTTTTTTTACGGATTTTGGCGCTAAAATAAATTTCTTTATAGATTTTGCCGCTAATAAAGTTCTCACTTCTGTCACTAAGAATAAATTTTTTATGGATTTTGGCGCTAAAATGCATTTTTTACGGCTTTTGATGCAAAATTACGTATTTTTACGTATTTGGACACTATTGAAGTTCTCACTTTTGTCGCTAAAAATACTTTTTTACGGATTTTGCCGCTAAAAATCTGGGTTGTTTTTTATGGGTTTTGGCTGTAAAATCCATAAATAAACATATTTTTAGCATCAGAAGCGAGATAATTTTATTAGCGCCAAAATCCGTATAAAAAGTATTTTTAGCGGCGAAAGCGAGATAACTTTATCACCAAAATCCGTAAAACACTTATTTTTGCTCCAAAATCCATTAAAAAAATCCATTAAAAAAAGCAAGATAACTTTATTAGTGCCAAAATCCGTAAAACGACTAGAAGATTACATATACATGCAATAATGCGCTTTCCATCCCCTTTTGTAGGCTGGAGTTACATCCAATGGCTTAATTTATGCATACATTTAAAAACGGACTTGAAGGTAAGCAAAAAACGCGATTGCAAACGAAAATCGAGCCAAAAAACTGGCATTTTTCAGCAGCTTTTGACAGGCAGGGGACAAAAAACTCAGTTTTATGAAGGTTTTTAGGATTTGGTTTTCAGGTTATTTTTTTGTCCCCTGCAGTGTCGACACAGCCTAATGTTCACATGTGAAATAAACGAATATTAGTATCTTAGGATATGTGGACATTGGCCCTATACCTGTGGATACCTGTGAGCAGGAATACAGACATACACTGTGGTGTTCCTTCCGTATATCCATAGTGAAGTAGAGTAAATGTAATCACAATTTCACTATGGTTATTCCTTTTTCAGCCATGGATACATAGCAGCTGTGTATGGTGTCCTCAGCACCAACAAAATGGTGATTCAGTGGGCTACAGAGTCTACAATCCACCTCCCCTTCCTTTTGAACACAGACAAGGGGAGGCGTGTGAGGTCACCACCAGACCAGCCCCAATTTACTGCAAGCCGTATTGCAACCTTTTTTTTTCCTTGGATGTGCTCCCTCTGGTGGCTAAGAGTGGGAAATATTGAAAATTATTATGCATTTTTTAATATTTACCAAAATATACAAAAAATGTAGACAAAAATTAACACACAATACTTCATCAATAAAAAAATAAATGTTTTGTTGTGTTTTCGAAACTCAATGGTCTGATTTGTTTTTCACTGTGACAAATGGTTGCTGTGCAGTCTATTTCTGCTTTTAACTTGGGATCCGTCTTGCAATTCTTGCAAATAAACAATGGTCATATCATAAGGCTACATTTATATCTGCATTATTTTCAGCTTTCTGTTCTATCATAGGAACAGAAATATGAAAATAAAGGCCGTGCCAGTACTATTATATGATGGACATCACCAGTTTCTGACATAATGTCAGCAATTTTACTGGACAAAGAGGCACTAATTTTTTTATCTATTTTCTTGGAACATTAGTGTTGAGAGATTATTATTGACAAAGTTGAAATCGGCACAGTTTTTATGTTGATCAAAATTTTTAGATCATGCGATAATTTAGGTTAAAATCTGTGCATCATCAATTAAGATTTTGAGACTCTCAGTTCACATATTTTGATCAAAAGATGTTTAAGCTGCCCACGACCTTCAACGTGATCTCAAAATCGGACAGTTCTATGCTATCTTTACCTCTCAATCGAGCCAATCAGGCCTCCCACTGGGTCAACCGACCTCCATTATTCAGAGAGAAAAAATAAAGAACACCCAACCTGCATACGTTTTTTCAGAAATGTTTTTGTGTGCAGAAACATACGTTATACTTGGTGTACATTGATTTTAACCTATATGGGAAGGAAGGGGTGCTTCCATTTTGGGTTTCTGTCCCCGCGAACTTTCACAGGCTGTCATAAGAAGGGCAGCTTGCAGGTTGGGTGTTTTTATTTTTTCTCTCTGAATAATGGAGGTCGGTTGACCCAGTGGGAGGCCTGATTGGCTCGATTGAGAGGTAAAGATAGCATAGGACTGCCCGATTTTGAGATCACGTTGAAGTCGTGGGCAGCTTATACATCTTTTGATCAAAATATGTGAACCGAGAGTCTCAAAGTTTTTTCATGTATGATAGATAGCATAAATGCTTCTTTAGGGATTTCCACGTAGTGTATTCATCTATTAAGATCGCGCCATTTTCGACGCTTCCTGTCATTTTGGCGGCCAGCAAATCAGCTTACAGAATAGAGCAGAGTGAGATTTGTGTGCGACGTCATGACTGGGATGTGTATGGTTGCGATCGGCTGGAAAAATCACATCACCTCGTTTTACATAGAACAGCGTTTCCTGTTCAGCCTCAGTGTCTCTCAGCGTCTCAGAGCAGAAGGACGTGCGCTCTGCTTGTGTCCAAACAGCTCAGCGAAATGATTCTATTTCTTCACAGAGAAACCTCTACTATTAGCTGTGATCCTTACAATTTAGTTAGATTAGAGATTGGAAGATTTTTATTAGTTAGCTAGAGAATTTTAAAGGAGCATCTACCGCTGTTAAGTCACGGAGGGGATCGGGGGGGGGGGGGTCCCGCGGCGAACACAGACAAGCTCCATAAAAGAATACTGCATAAAGTTCACCAAGACTTAGTGTAGACATTGCACTGCAATAGCTTTATTATTAACATTTTCTATTGAAATATTTCCTGGATATTGGGCAGCCTGAACTTATATTAGGATACACATCTTTCTAGTAACTGCAGGTCTCTTTGTTAGGTGCAAAACTCCACTTTTATTATCAGTATACATTTCAGATAGGTGTTCATTTTCAATTTTGCCCATTCCACCTTTGTTGATGTATCCACCTTGCACTTAAATTTGAATACAGCAATTTTATAGTCACCACAGGTGACTATTATACGAATACATAACAGATACGTGTTTTTTTACTTTGGCGCACTACAGCTTTATTCATTGAGGCAGCTTGCACTTAAATTTAATTCCAGCAATATTATAGTCACCACAGGTGAATGAAAGGTGCCAAAAATATCTTGTATTATACGAATGCAAAACAGATACGTGTTTTTGATTTTGGCGCACTAACAGCTTTGTTCATTGAGCAGCTTGCACTTAAATCTGAATCCAGCAATTTATAGTCCCCACAGTGAATTGAAAGGTGCCAAAAATATCTTGTATTATACGAATACATAACAGATACATGTTTTTTGATTTTGCGCACTACAGCTTTGTTCATTGAGGCGCTTGCACTTAAATCTGAATCCAGCAATTTATAGTCCCCACAGGTGAATTGAAAGGTGCCAAAAATATCTTGTATTATACGAATACATAACAGATACGTGTTTTTTGCACTTTTGCCCAGTCCAGCTTTGTTGATAGATACCTTGCACTTAAATTTGAATCCAGCAATTTTATATTCACCACAGGTGAATTGAAAGTTGCCAAAAATACCTTGTATTATACGAATACATAACAGATACGTGTTTTTTTACTTTGGCGCACTACAGCTTTGTTCATTGAGGCAACTTGCACTTAAATCTGAATCCAGCAATTTTATAGTCACCACAGGTGAATTGAAAGGTGCCAAAAATATCTTGTATTATACGAATACATAACAGATACGTGTTTTTTTTTACTTTGGCGCACTACAGCATTGTTCATTGAGGCAGCTTGCACTTAAATCTGAAACCAGCAATTTTATAGTCACCACAGGTGAATTGAAAGGTGCCAAAAATATCTTGTATTATACGAATACATAACAGACACGTGTTTTTTGCACTTTTGCCCAGTCCAGATTTGTTGATAGACACCTTGCACTTAAATTTGAATCCAGCAATTTATATAGTCCACCACAGTTGATTTGAAGTGCCAAAAATATCTTGTATTATACGAATACATAACAGATAAATGTTTTTTGAATTTGGCGCACTACAGCTTGTTCATTGAGGCAGCTTGCACTTAAATGTGAATCCAGCAATTTATAGTCACCACAGGTGAATTGAAAGGTGCCAAAATATCTTGTATTATACGAATACATAACAGATACGTGTTTTTTTACTTTGGCGCACTACAGTTTTGTTCATGAGGCAGCTTGCTCTTAAATTTGAATACAGCAATTTTATAGTCACCACAGGTGAATTGAAAGGTGCCAAAAGTATCTGTATTATACGAATACATAACAGACACGTGTTTTTTGCACTTTTGCCCAGTCCAGAATTTGTTGAAAAGACACCTTGCACTTAAATTTGAATCCAGCAATTTTATAGTCACCACAGTTGAATTGAAAGGTGCCAAAAATATCTTGTATTATACGAATACATAACAGAATACGTGTTTTTTTGAATTTGGCGCACTACAGCTTGTTCATTGAGGCAGCTTGCACTTAAATCTGAATCCAGCAATTTTATAGTCACCACCAGGTGAATTGAAAGGTGCCAAAAATATCTTGTATTATACGAATACATAACAGATACGTGTTTTTTTACTTTGGCGCACTACAGCTTTGTTCATTGAGGCAGCTTGCACTTAAATCTGAATCCAGCAATTTTATAGTCCCCACAGGTGAATTGTAAGGTGCCAAAAATATCTTGTATTATACGAATACATAAAGGATACGTGTTTTTTTTACTTTGGCACACTACAGCTTTGTTCATTGAGGCAGCTTGCACTTAAATTTAAATCCAGCAATTTTATAGTCACCATAGGTGAATTGAAAGGTGCCAAAAATACCTTGTATTATACGAATACATAACAGATACGTGTTTTTTGCACTCTGCCCAGTCCAGATTTGTTGATAGACACCTTGCACTTAAATTTGAATCCAGAAATTTTATAGTCACCACAGGTGAATTGAAAGGTGCCAAAAATATCTTGTATTATACGAATACCTAACAGATATGTGTTTTTTGACTTTGGCGCACTACAGCTTTGTTCATTGAGGCACCTTGCACTTAAATGTGAATACAGCAAATACTACAGGTCCTATTATAAAAAAATGTTGTTTTTAACAGACATTTGTTCTTCACAATTGTCAAGAGGGGCTCAAAGGTGATGGTGCTGTCAGAAACAGGAATAGGTAGGACACTGTTAATGGACACATATTGCAAAATGACTTGTTTTTGCAAGATCTTTAACATAGCTATCAATCCCTGTATTGAGACAACCCATTTAATACAATTAAAAAAGAGAAACAAAGACATGGTGGGATTCCATCCTATTTTAAAAATGTGTTTTCTAGAATTAAACTACTAAAAAACTTGCATGTACAAAATAGCTGGTAAAAAAATTCCTCTGAATTGTACAAGGGAGGTACAGGAAAACTTGACCAGATGTAGGTTATTCAGAGGACATGGAGTATGGAGCACGGACAGAGAACAAAGTACAGAGACAATTTCCTCCAGCACGTTGAGTAAAATAAGAAAAAGAATGCCAAGAAAAAGGGCACCTGGGTGGAACAGGAGCGTTAACCACCAGTATTTCCAAGTGAAGCTCAATTGGTCCGCACTCATACGGGAGGGGCAAGCGCTACCCAGGACAGGGACAGTATATGTCCAGTGAAACTAAAATAGTGGTTAAAAGACTCCTTTTTCTGGCACTTTTTAATCTGTGGGTCAGACAGGTTTAATGGTCATTCTGCGGTACAGGACAGATATAGTTAATGTCCAGTTCAACTAAAATGGTGGTTCAAAGACTCCTTTTCCCGGCACTTTTTAATCTGGGGTCATGCAGGTTTGGGGCTCATGCTGTGGCCCAGGACAGGTATAGTCAATGTCCAGTGAAACTAAAATGGTGGTTGAAAGACTCCTTTTCCCGGCACTTTTGAATCTGGGGGTCATGCAGGTTTGGGGCTCATGCTGTGGCCCAGGACATGTATAGTCAATGTCCAGTTCAACTAAAATGGTGGTTGAAAGACTCCTTTTTCCGGCACTTTTTAATCTGGGGGTCATGCAGGTTTGGGGCTCATGCTGCGTTCCAGGACAGGGATATTCAATGTCCAGTTCAAGTAAAATGATGGTTCAAATCATACTGCCTTCTGGCACTTTTTAATTTGTGGGTGATGCAGGTTTAAGGGTCATGCTGTGGTACAAGACAGGGATAGTGAATGGTGTGTGATTTTTTTTTCTGTGGCTTTTATAACCTAAGTGTGTTGCCTAAGATGTAGCACGTATCCATTTGACTGTTGTGGATGTTAATTCCAGCTTCTCCAGCCCTGTTTGGGTGTAAGAATGAAGGTGTTGTTGCTCTCCCATAGACTTTAATGGTCATCGCTCATAATCGACTACCGACTATCGACTATCTTGTCGATGATGGCCGACTATCGACCATCGACATATGTCGATGGCCAACGTAATCGCTCAACACTACAGAACATAGAATTAGATGTGATTATAGCCTAAGGTGAAATCCATCTATTCCTGGTGACACTGACATCACTGTATGTATTTTTTATTAAATTTTTTATTAGCACATTGTTCCCCAGGTGTATGATGTGAGATCTATGCCATTTAGAGGCATTTGAGTGCTGTACGTGCTTTCAAGAGGCCAGAAAACACATACAACATTTTACCCCTTGGATTCAGGTTTGGGACGTCCTGAATCTGGATTATTTTTACAACTTCAGTCAAACTGAGATGAAACCTAACTGGGGTCTGTTCAATCAACACTATTCATTTTAGAAACCATCATGCTGTGAAGCTCAAAGCATTTAAAGTAATAAGGAATATAACTTGTAATGGGCATCTAGATAAGGCTATATTAAAAAAAAGTACAATGGAACAGTGAATTAGCTGCAAGAATACAGTTTATCCTTAAGAGCTAAATTAAAAACTAAAATTTGCTAGTTTTAGTTAAGATAGATATTTTTTTAGGAATAAGAGAGACTGGTCATTTTCTCTTTATTTAAAGAGTTTATCGCTACTATCAACCCTTATCACAATCCAGTTTTTAGCCTCCCAATCTTTCTTCCCAAGCATATGGAATATTTGCATTTTGCAATGAAACTGTCCCACATGTGTTTTTTTCCTTATTCATGAATATGCTTTGGTTGAGATTTTGTCATAGGTGTCATAGATATTAACAGTGTTGATTTATTTTCCTTTTTTGTAAAAGTATGTCAACAATTATTTTATCATGGTTTATGATAGTTCAGATAACCTGTGGTATTTGTTGTTAGGTAATATCCCTTTAAATTCATTGGTGAATGATATTCCATTAATCTTTGCTTATGCTTATACCTTTCCATGAACAGTGTATTGAGGTGTCAGTGGTAGATATGGCCTTATTGTATTTTAATTGCTATACTTTTCGAAAGCCGTTTTTCAGTCTGTGCTGCCTAAAACTTAATTGTGACAGGGTATGATTAGGGAGCATAAAGCATCTTATTTTGGCAATCTCTGTAAACAATTCACGCTTGCCTCTGTATAAATGGTGCTGCCTTTTGTGTTAAACTGCTTTGCCCTACCCTTTAGGTGGCCCTACCTCCCTGCATCCAGTGAGCTTGCAGAATGAAATGGAATATTGGCTGTGATATTACTGCAGCCATGTAGGCACATTCTGCATTGTTTGTAGGAGAGGCATTGTTACTAGAGATGGGCGAATTTCTCAAAAATTCGATTCGGTCACTTCGCCGAATTTTCCGACAAAAATAAATTCGGTCCGAATTACTTTGGGACGAATCGCGTTAAAAAGCAGCTATTTCCAGGCTGCACAGGGCCTGCAGGGTGCTGTAGAACGTTGTACAATGCTTAAATATGCAGAGCGAGCTTCGTTTGGTCTTCATACAATGTTGTGTTTTAGTATGAAACGCAGATGACTGCCGCCACTCTTAGAATCGCTTCACTATAAAATTCCCTGGGCACTTAATAGGGCAAAACTCACCACAAAGCTCAAGCGGGAATGTAGCCTGATAAAGTCATAAGGTCATAAGCAGAAAAAAAGGTTTCAGACAGGGGCACAAGACAAAATTCTGGAGGGGGCAAAAAAAGGATTACCCACAGAGTGGCAAAAATAAAGAGATTTGAGGTGACGGCGGCAGAAACAGAAATGAGGTCAGAGAGGGGACAATGACACAGTGGGGTTTGTCACAGCCAAAAGCAACAGACAGCACAGCAGCATGGGGTTTTCAAAGAGTGGCAAAATGACAGAGTTTAGGGGGGTTGGCAATCCCAAGCCCCTAAAAAAAAATAGGTAGGCAGATGGAAAAAATTTCACAGATGTGTGGCATCGGGTTTGGGTGGGGCATCAGAAAAGTGGCGAGGCAGGTAGTTTAAAACCCCAACTGCCCGCCTAACCCTTTGGGTGTTTGGAAATCATGGCCGTTTCCACGCCTCCCCCCCCATTTTTTTGACAAAGGTCATCTTTTCCACACTTTCCCGGGGAAAAAGGGCCGAGTTCCCCCCTTGGGGAAACCCGATTCCCCCCCCGCACTGAACACCCCTCGGATGCCACACACGGCCGGGGGCAGGACAGCTTCTCCACTCAAACTGGCAAGTTTTGGCCACACCCAAAGTTTGGTTTTGCCCAGAAACCCAGCGGGATCCTAACGGGGGGGTGGCAGAGTGCTGTCCTTTTTAGGCCAAAACCCCTTTTGGGTTTTTCAGGGACTGCTCCAGGCCGGGCTGCTGCTGCTGGGCGACTCCCCCTCCTCACTGGGGCGGGGAAGAACTGCTCATCAGTGACTCCAAAACTTGGGTTTTATTTATGATGGAGCGGTACTTTCCCTACCCCCCACCTACCCCCCCCAGCCCCCGCAGTAGTAAATGAGCGCTGAGGAACCCCCCGGGCAGACCTGCAGAGGAGGGAACGATGCCCACAAAAGGCCCCCGGGGAAAAGGGTTACGGGGGATTTTTCCTATATTTTTTGAGTTTGTCCCCCCTTCTCATAGCTGGAAAAAGGCTTTCCCCTTTTGGGCGGTTAAACGGGGGTCCAATAGGGGAAGACCCGAAGTCATCCCCTTTTCCAAGGGGTTTACTATTCGGCTGTCCCACCAGGGAAAACATGCTGCGGGCCATCAAAACAAGTGACTCCGAGGGGCTCCCGCCCCATTTTCCCCTGTAAAACTGCCACGGGTTGGGGGTTTATCTGCCTCCTTTCCCCACTCCAAACCACCCGCTCCTGCTCCTCCTCTCTTTTCACCCCGGGTAGAAAATCCATTCTTTTCACCAGAAAATGCTTCTACTCCAATGTCCTCCTCCCCCGTCCCCCTCCTCTCATTTCAGTCCCCCACCGGATCATGTGGCCACAAGATGTAGTCCCACGTCACCAGTCCCTGCCCCAACGATTTTTCAGCTCTGTTTCCGGGACATGAAGCAGTGAATACGTTTAATCATCCCGTAGCCCTGGCGACAGACAAATAACGTCGCCTCCTCGAATGGCTCAAAAAACGCAGGTGTCACGCATGAGCTGGCCACGGGCTGAAAATCAAAGTTACACAGGGAGTACTTTTGCTCTTGCCTGGATCATCAAAAAATCGTTAAAGTGCCTTTCTCTGTTCATACAGCCCGGTCCAACATGTGCGGGCTGGAATTCCAGCGGGTGGAAACATCGCATATCAGAGTGTGTTGGGGGGGCCGTTCTCCGCTGCAACTCGAGGAGGGTGTTCCTGGCTTGTACGAATGGATAAAGCATGCACAGTTTTCCTGGCCATTTTCAGAATCTGCTGAAGATCGGGGGAAGACTTCGGGAACCTTTTCACAACCAATTGAACACGTGCCCCATGCGGGGCAGGGACCATCCCTCCTCTGCAGCGGGGGACAACCATGTTCCTCCCATTGTCCCCCCAGGGTTTCCGATTTCGTTGGGGGAGAAAGCCACACATCGTTTCTTGGCATGAGCGGAGCGTTCCTCCCCCTGTGTGATTTATTTCCCGAGGCAACCGGGGTTAAACCGTGACACCGCTGTCCCCTAAAATGTGGTATATGGAGCTATTTGTGGGGGCTGAGAAGGTGTGATGGTGAGGAGGGAGGCGGACAGGCGCAGGTGCAGCATTTTGACAAGGGAGAGAAAGCGGCGTCTCCTTTCCAAGTTGTTGGGTGCCTGGGCGGGAAGCACATTCACCCAGGGGCGTAAAGGCTGTACTCCCCCTACCGTATTTTACAGCCCCAGGTCCGCGCTGCCGGCCCCTTTGGAAAAAACCCGATAAGCCAAGGACTGGCCCCCTTTCTGTTCTCAATTTATAAAGTGCTGGTACGCCTTTTTGGGAAAAAAATTTCCTTAACTTCCATCTCGGCCAAGCCTTATTTCTCTGAAGGGTGCAGAGTCCCCCTTTTGGGAAAGGGAGGGACTGCAACCCCAACAATTGGCAGGAGCACGGTCAGCTCTGCACCTTAGGATGGTTGGACCATCTGTTTCTCTTTGAAAATCGCCTCGCTGAACGACTGGGCCCCAGAGACGAGAGCAGGAGCATCTGGAGGGAGATGAGTCAAAAAGAAACGCTCCCTTCTGCAGAGGGGGGGGCCTTGACTGGCTGCAATGGCATCTGCCAAAGGGGGGCTGCTGCTGCTTTCGGCGGCAGGGTTTGGGCCCCCACATCGAGCCATTTCTCCAGGCCCCGATGGTGAGCTGCATTTTGACAACCGGGTGCCAAAGTTACTCCTGGCCACGCTTTAATTTTTGCCCACAGATTTACATATCCCCTATTTGCCCTCCGGTGTCTTACAAAGAATGCCCACGCCGAGATGGGTTTTACCGGGCACGCCCGCACGAGTGCTACTGCCGCGCTGCCTCGCGAGCCCCCTTTCCGCTACTTTCTTGGCCCGAACGGGTTTTTTTAACCCCGTGGGCCCTTTGGTCCCGACCTCACACTGCGCTATCCTCTGATCCCCGGGGCCCCACGACCACTTTTCTGGGTGCGCTCTGCCTGACCGGAAGCTGACCCTCTTCTCCCACATGAGAAAACCCCCCTCACCGGTCCCAAGTGCGGTTGGTACATCATCTCTATTTGTGTTTTCCTTTATCG
>JAODAL010046654.1:0-30705 GCA_025379985.1 Phyllomedusa bahiana
CCCCTCCCCCAGGGCCCGCGCCCCCCTCCTCCTCCCCCCGGGCAGTGGCCCGCGCCCACCTCCTCCCTTTCCCCCGTCAGGGGCCCCCCCGCGCCCCCTTTCCCCCTCCTCCTCCCCTCCCCCCTCCCCCCCCCCTTCCCCCTCAGTGTTTCCCCCGCGCCCCCCTCCTCCTCCTCCTCCTCCCGTCAGTGTCCCGCGCGCCCCCCCTCCTCTCCTCCTCCCGTCCCGGGTTCCCCCGCGCCCCCCCCTCCTCCCCCCCCCTCCTCCCCCCGTAAATGTCCCCCCCCCCCCCTTTTCCCCTCCCCTTTAGGTCCCCGGGCCCCCCCTCCCCCCCCCGTCAGTGTCCCGCGCCCCCCCCCATTCCCCCCGCGCCCCCCCCTCCCCTCAGTGTCCGCGCCCCCCCCCCACCGTCAGTGTCCCGCCCCGCGCCCCCCCCCCCCCCTCCCTTTATGTCCCCGCCCCCCCTCCCCCCCTTTGGCCCCCTCCTCCGTCAGTGTCCCGGCCCCCCCCCTCCCCCCCCTCGTGTCCCGCCCCCCTCCTCCCGTCCCTGTGCCCCCCCCCCCCCCTCCCCCTCCCGTCAGTGTCCCGCGCGCCCCCCCCTCCCCCTCCCGTCAGTGTCCCGCCCCCCCCTCCCCCTCCCGTCAGTGTCCCGCGCGCCCCCTCCCCCTCCCTATTCCCCCCCCCCCCCTTCCCCCCCCCCCTCAGTGTCCCCCCCCCCCCCCTCCCCTCCTCATGTCCGCCCCCCCCCCCCCCCGCCGTCCGGCCCCCCCCCCCCCCTCCCCTCCGTCATGTCCCCGGGCCCCCCCCCCTTTCCCAAATGTCCCGCGCCCCCCCCTCCCCCATCCCGTCAGTGTCCCCCTCCCCCCCTCCGCAGGCCCGCCCCCCCCCCGCCCCTCCCGTCAGTGTCCCGCGCCCCCCCCCTCCCCCCTCCCTCGTGTCCCCGCCCCCCCCCTCCCCCTCCCGTCAGTGTCCCGCGCCCCCCCCTCCCCCCCCGTAGTGTCCCGGCCCCCCACCACCCCCCCTCCGTCCTGTCCCCGCCCCCCCCCCCCCCCTCCCGTCAGTGTCCCGCGCGCCCCCCCCCCCCCTCCCTCTGTTCCGCGGCCCCCCCCCCTCCTCCTCCCGTCAGTGTGCCGCGCCCCCCCCCCCCCCCCCCCCTCCGGTATTGTTCCCGCCCCCCCCCCCTCCCCCTCCCGTCAGTGTCCCGCGCCCCCCCCCCCCCCCACTGTCCCCGCCCCCCCCCTCCCGTCAGTGTCCCCCGCCCCCTCCCCCCCCCGTCAGTCCCGCCCCCCCGCGGCCCGGGGGCCCCCCTCCCCTCCCGTCAGTTCCCCGGGGCCCCCCCTTTCCCCCCCCCCGCAGTGTCCCCCGCCCCCTCCCCCTTTTCCCCCCCTCCCCTGTCTCCCGCGCCCCCCCTTTCCCCCTATTTGCCCCCCCCCCCGTCAGTGTCCCCGCCCCCCCTCCCCCGTCAGTGTCCCGGCCCCCCCCCTGGAGTGTCCCCCCCCTTTTCCCCCCGCATGCCCCCGCCCCCCCCCTCCCCTCAGGCCCGCTTCCCCCCCATTTTCCCGTCAGTGTCCCGCCCCCTCCCCCGCGTTCCCGCCCCCCTCCCTTCCCCCCCCCCTTTTTTCCCCGCCCCCCCTCCCCCCTCCCGTCAGTGTCCCCCCCCCTCCTCCCCTTTCCCCCCCCCCCCCCCCTTCTTTTCCCGTCCAGTTCCCCCGCATGGGCCCCCGCCCCTCCCCCTCCCGTAATGTCCCGCCCCCCCCCCCCCTTTCCCCCCCCCCTCTCCCCCCGTCAGTGTCCCGCCCCCCCTCCTCCTCCCCCCGTCAGTGTCCCGCCCCCCCCCCCCCCCCGTCTGTCCCGGCCCCCCTCCTCCCCTTTATGTCCCGCGCCCCCCCCCTTTAGGTTTCCCCCCGGCCCCCCTTCCTCCCGTCAGTGTCCCGCGCGCCCCCTCCTCCCTCTTCCCCCCCCCTTGTCAGTTCCCCCCGGGCCCCCCTCCCCCGTCATGTCCCGCCCCCCCCTCCCCCGTCAGTGTCCCGCCCCCCTCCCTCCTGTCTGTTCCGCCCCCCTCCCCCTCCCGTCAGTGCCCCCGCCCCCCCCGCTGGGCCCTCCTCCTCCTCCCGTCAGTGTCCCGCGCCCCCTCCTCCTCCCGTCAGTGTCCCGCGCCCCCTCCTCCTCCCGTCAGTGTCCCGCGCCCCCTTTTCCCCCCCCGTCGTGTCCCGCGCCTCCCCCGCAGTCCCCCCCCCTCCTCCTGTCTGTCCGCGCCTCCTTCCGAGTTCCCCCCCCCCCCACGTCAGTTTCCCGCGCCCTTTCCCCCCTCCCGTCAGTGTCCCGCGCCCCCCTCCCCCTCCCCGTCAGTGTCCCGCGCCCCCCTCCTTTCCCCCGCAGTGTCCCGCGCCCCCCTCCTCCTTGTCGTGTCCCGGGCCCCCCTCCTCCTCCGCAGTGTCCCCCGCCCCCTCCCCTCCGTCGTGTCCGCGCCCCCTCCCCGGGGCCCATTAACGGCCCCCCCCCCCCGTCGTGTCCCGCCCCCCTCCCCTCCCTTTCAGTGTCCCCCGCCCCCCCCTTTCCCCCCGTCAGTGTCCCCCCGGCCCCCCTCCCCCTTTCCGTCAGTGCCCCCGCCCCCCCCCCCTCATTTCCCCGCCCCCCCCCTTTGTCAGTGTCCCGCGCCCCCACCTCCTTCGTTTCCCCCCCCCCTTCTTTCGAGCCCCCCCCCCTCCTCCCGGGGCCCCCGCCCCCCCTCCTCCCGTCAGTGTCCCCGGGCCCCCCTCCTCCTTGTCAGTGCCCCGGGCCCCCCCCCCTTCCGTCATGTCCCGCGCCCCCCTCCTCCTCCTTTATGTTTCCCGCGCCCCCCTCCTCCGTCAGTGTCCCCGCCCCCCCTCCCCATTTTCTCCCGTAGTGTCCGGCCCCCCAGAGGGCCCCTCCTCCTCCGTCAGTGTCCGCGCCCCCCCTCCCCCCTTCCCTTCCCCCCCTCCTCCTCCGTCAGTGGGCCCCCCAACCCCCCGTCGCCCCCGGGCCCCCCTTTTTTCCCCCCCCCCTTTTTCCTTGCCCCCCCCTTGTCGGCCCGGCCCCCCCCCCCCGATTTCCCCCCCCCTCCCCCTGTCACTGACCCCCCCCCTCCTCCTGTCAGTGTCCCCCCCCCCTTTCCCCCCCCTGTCGTGTCCCGCCCCCCCCCTCCCCCTGTCAGTGTCCCGCGCCCCCCCTCCCCCTGTCAGTGTCCCGCGCCCCCTCCCCCCTCCTTCTTTTCCCGCGCCCTCCTCCTCCCGTCAGTGTCCCGCGCCCCCTCCTCCTCCTGTCAGTGTCCCGCGCCCCCCCCCCCCTCCTGTCAGTGTCCCCCCCCCCTCCCCCATTCCCCCCCCTCCTTCCTGTCATTTCCCGCCCCCCCCCCCCCCTCCCCTTCAGTGTCCCGCGCCCCTCCTCCTCCTGTCAGTGCCGCCCCCCCCGCCCCCCCTCCTGGGTTTTTTTAGTGCCCGCCCCCCCCTCCCCCTGTCGTGTCCCGCGCCCCCCTCCACCTCCTGTCAGTGCCGCCCCCCCCCCCCCCTGTATTCCCCCCCCCCTTTCGTTCCCGGCCCCCCCCTCCTCTTCAGTGCCGCGCCCTCCCCTCCCTTTAGTGTCCCGCCCCCCCCCTCCCTTTTCCCCCCCTCCTTCCGGTCCCCGGCCCCCCCTCCCCCTCCCCGTCGTGTCCCGCGCCCCCCCTCCTCCTGTCCATGTCCCCCTGCGCCCCCTCTTTTCCCCCCTTTCAGTGTCCCCGCGCCCCCCTCCCCTCCCGTCGTTCCGGCCCCCTCCTCCTCTGTCGGGGCCCCCCTCCCCCTTTCCCGCATCCCCGTCAGTTCCCCGCCCCTCCCCTTTCCCGTCATTTTTGGGTTTTTTTTTGTATGTCCCGCGCCCCCCCCGCCCCGGCGCGGGCCCCCCCCCCCCCTCCTCCTGTCAGATCCCCCCCCTCCTCCCCTGTCAGTGTCCCGGCCCCCCCCCCCCCCGTCAGTCCCGCGCCCCCTCCTCCCCTGTCATGTCCGCGCCCCCTCCCCTCCCCGTCTGTCCCCCCCCCTCCTCCTCCCGTCAGTGTCCCGCGCCCCCTCCTCCTCCCGTCAGTGTCCCGCGCCCCCTCCTCCTCCTGTCAGTGTCCCGCGCCCCCTCCTCCTCCCGTCAGTGTCCCGCGCCCCCTCCTCCTCCTGTCGTGTCCTTCCCCCCTCCCTCCTTTATCTCCCCCCCCTCCTGTCGTGTCGGGCCCCCCCCCCTTGCTTCCCCTCTTCCTCCTTTTTTCCCCACCCCCCCTCCTCCTTGTCAGTGTCCCCGCGCCCCCCTCCTCTCCGTCAGGTCCCCCCCCCCCCCTCCCCTCAGGTCCGGCCCCCCCCTTGCAGGCCCGCCCCCTCCCCCTTCCCGTCAGTGTCCGCGCCCCCCTTTGTCCTGTCCGGTTCCCCGGCCCGCGCCCCCCCCCTCCTCCTGTCAGTGTCCCGCCCCCTCCCTCCCCCTGTGTGTCCCCCCGCCCCCCCTTTTTCTCCCCCCCCCTGTCAGTGTCCCCCCCCTCCCCGAGGGCCTCCCCCCCCTGTCAGTGTCCTGCGCCCCCTTCCCCCTTTCCCGTGTGTCCCCGCCCCCCTTCCCCTCCCCCCCTCCCGTCTGTCCGCGCCCCTCTTTCATTCCCCCCTGTTCAGTGTCCGCGCCCCCTCTCTCCTCCTCCCTTTGTGTCCCCGCCCCGGGGAGGGGCCCCCCTTTGCCTTTTCCTCTCAGTTCCCCCCCGGGGGGCCCCCCGGGGCCCCCCCAAAGGCAGGCCCGGGGCCCCCACCCCCCCCCGGGGCCCCGCGTCCCCCTCCACTCCCCTTTCCCGCTTCCGACCGCTCCCCCCCCCCCAAAAAATCCCGTTTCAGGCAAAGGGGGGAACCCCTTTAAAGGTCGACCGTGGTTCAAAAATGCCCCGGCCCCCCTGCGCTTCCCCCGCCGGGGTTTGCCCCCACCCAAAAACCCTCCCCCAGTGCCCCCGGGGGCCCCCCTTCCATGCCCTTTTGTAATTTTTCCCCAGCAAACCTTTTTTTTATTCTTTGTCAATTTTTTTTTTTCCATTACCCCCCTTTTTTTTCCCCCTTTTTGGGCAAGGGTTTGCGCCCCCATCCTCCTTGAAAAAAATTTGCATTCCGCGGGGCCCCCCTCCCTCCTGCGTGGGTTTTTCCCGCAGCGGGTTTCCCTTTCCTTTTTTGTGTCCTGCGCCCCCTCCTCCTGTCAGTGTCCTGCGCCCCCTCCTCCTCCTGTCAGTGTCCTGCGCCCCCTCCTCCTCCTGTCAGTGTCCTGCGCCCCCTCCTCCTCCTGTCAGTGTCCTGCGCCCCCTGCGGGTCAGGTGCCCTCTCACCTGTTGCTGGATCTTGCCGTCCTCAGTCACCACCCAATGTATTGTGGCCCCCGAGGGCCCCGGGGCGCAGAGCAGAGACAGCAGCCCGAGCAGCCAGGCCCAGCCCCGGGGGAGCCGCACTACGCCCGCCTGCGCTGCCCTCTCGGAGGGGCACTGCGGCCCGCTTCTGCTCTCCGCCATCTTTTTTGCTGACATCACTTCCGCCACACACAACGGAACAGGATGTGCTGCGGCCGCCATCTTCGTAGAGGCAAAGTGGGCAGAACACTGCGGACAGCAGTGAGATAGAGGTGGTAGCGAGGCTGTGGTACTACAAAGACTGCCCCAGGCCCAGAATAGCTATATACTGTACTGCTGACAAGAAAACGCGTGTCACTGTTCACACCACACCTAGAAACCGCATGGAACGGACAGATGACACCTGAGCCCAGGGCCAACAGGACACATGAATAGAGAGCGGCAGCTGCACCCCTGTCGTGTAATTTGTCTCCGCCATCTGATGACAGGACGCTTTGTTTTTCAGTATCTCATTGGATACAAGGTTTTTCTGTTTTTCTATTACACCCTCTTTTTTTGTGTGAGATCCTCACATATTTCATTGGAGCAGAGGTCGCAGGAACCCCCTATACCCTCCGTCTGAACACAACATTTGACATATATACATACTGCGAGCGCTCCCTACATACACCTACATATATCGTGGTTTCACCACAAAGACATTTCATGCCTGGTTTGTCCTTCTTCAGCTTTCAGTGTGTTCAAAAGGGGGCGTGTAGGATTTGTTTGAACTGCATATCATGTGACCCAGCAGCTTGACATCACCATGCCTTTCCCCACAGTGTGCTCACTTTAGTAAATCAAAGGTTTGTTTATTTGAAACAGTTTTGAGTAGCTCCAATGTAGTTGAGTGGTTAGCACTTCTGCCTTTCAGCGTAGGGGCCCTATCTTCAAATTGCTATAGGAACCAAACATGGATTTTGTTTTGTTTTTCTCGATGCACGTACCTGATTGAGGTTTGTTTTTTTCTTTTTAGTTATCTGCAACGTCTGACTAATTGCTAAGGAGTAGAATGACAGCACCTGGGGTTGAATACTCGCTCAGCAGTGAGTGTGTGTGATTACTAAAGAGTACAGAGGACAGGAGTAGAATGACAGCACCTGGGGTTGAACGCCCGCTCAGCAGTAAGTGTGTGTGATTACTAAAGATTACAGCGGACAGGAGTAGAATGACCGCACCTGGGGTTGACTTCTGGCTCAGCAGTGAGTGTGTGTGATTACTAAGGATTACAGAGGACAGGAGTAGAATGACAGCACCTGGGGTTGAACAGTTGCTCAGCAGTGAGTGTGTGTGATTACTAAGGAGTACAGAGGACGGGAGTAGAATGACAGCACCTGGCATTGAACACTCGCTCAGCAGTGAGTGTGTGTGATTACTAAAGAGTGCAAAGGACAGGAGTAGAATGACAGCACCTGGGGTTGAACACTCGCTCAGCAGTGTGTATGTGGTGATTACTAAGAGGTACAGGAGAGAGGTGGGAGTAGAATGACAGCACCTGGGGTTGAACACTCGCTCAGCGGGAGGTGTGTGTGATTACTAAGGGATACAGAGACAGGAGTAAAATGACAGCACCTGGGGTTGAACACTCGCTCAGCAGGGAGTGTGTGTGATTACTAAGGAGTACAGACGACAGGAGTAGAATGACAGCACCTGGGTTGAACACTCGCTCAGCAGTGAGTGTGTGCGATTACTAAGGAGTACAGGGGACAGGAGTAGAATGGCAGCAACTGGGGTTGAACACTCGCTCAGCAGTGAGTGTGTGTGATTACTAAGGAGTACAGGGGACAGAAGCAGAATGGCAGCAACGGGGGTTGAACACTCGCTCAGCAGTGAGTGTGTGTGATAACTAAGGAGTACAGAGGACAGAAGAAGAATGACAGCAACTGGGGTTGAACACTCGCTCAGCAGCAGTGAGTGTGTGTGATTACTAAGGAGTACAGAGAACGGGAGTCAGAATGACAGCACCTGGGGTTGAACACTCGCTCAGCAGTGAGTGTGATTACTAAGGAGTACAGGGACGAAGTAGAATGGACAGCACTGGCATTGAACACTCGCTCAGCAGTGAGTGTGTGCGATTACTAAGGAGTACAGAGGACGGGAGTAGAATGACAGCACCTGGGGCTTGAACACTCGCTCAGCAGTGAGTGTGCGTGATTACTAAGGAGTACAGAAGACAGGAGTAGAATGACAGTACCTGGGGTTGAACACTCGCTCAGCAGTGAGTACATGTGATTACTAAGCAGGGAATAGACTGACAGTAGCTGCCTGAGAGGAGAGGTGATGTCTGAGCATCTGCGGCCAGGACTGAGGAGCTCTCGTCACTGGTCGTATCCCCTGGAGATGAGCTGTGCACGATGGATTAATAAGGGAGCAGCTAAAATAACAATGGTGCAGAATTTATAATAAAGATGAAGGGTGAAAATGTTCATTATTTAATTTGCAAGCTTCCCACGTCAATTTTACTTCGTGCTAAAACCCCTTTAACCAACAAAAAAACGGAAACAGGGACTTCGATGAGAGCCGCGCCTGAGGCTTTGTTCACACGGCCTCTTTTTTTCACGCTTTTTTTCTGATAATGTGATAATGCGCACAACAAAGCTACATTAAAGGGATTCTTATTTGTGTCAATATTTCTTTGCTAATTAAAACCTTAAACTGCTCCATATTCTTCTCTTCTTTGCTGTTTATCTATTTTCTGATTGTAGATTTGCTTACTTCTGTTGGCTGTATAGGATTATGGGGGCGGCCATCTTGCTTGAGCTGCTTTAACAGCCTTTAGAGAGATGCTTTACAGCAGCTTCATGCACATACTAGCCTGTGCGCTTGTAATTAATGCAGAAGTGGCTTTTTATCGAGAATTCGTGGTGATACAAAATATGGTGGGTATAACATACAACACAGCAAGATTTCCAATCCTTGTACAGAGAAATCCAGTGATGTGACAATATTGACGCGACGTTTCGGCTATAATGCACTAAAAGCAAAGAATATGTACGAGATGAGATGTACGAGGGTTACGATCGCACTTGCAACCTACCCTATTTAGGGACAATCCCGAGTACTGCAAACAATTCGAGAGTATTCTCAACAAATGCTCTCTAGACCTCATAGTCTTGACTATCGAATTTTTACAAAAATCCTTTAAAGAGACTGAGGAACAACTACACACCTTTGAGACTCAATTATCCACCACCCTCACACCTGAGGATTGGAACTCTACTAAAGCTCACACGGAGAAAATTCTCTCAGACTTCAGGACTGTAACAGAAAAAAGGAAACGTGACAAATATATCAGAGACACAGAGGATTACTGCACAATAGAGTATACGATGGCAGGGCACACCTTCAACTTTCATCCCAACGACTACGTACAAGATAGGTTACGTTCACATTTTGCGCTCCGATCGGAACTACACCTTTCCACCAGACGACGCCTTTTTTAGGGGCACTTGTACAATCGCCAAGACCCACATAGACCCCGAGGGCGGGAGACCCAACAAGGAGACCAACCGGTGCAGACAAGATCGCAGGTAGGTCTCTGAACCCTTGTCATCAACTTTTCCATACGACTTTCATCCACATAATACAAAACTCCGGAATATCTTTCTGTCCAACACCAAATTAGACCCTTCTTATTAGAACAAGATTTACCGTTTTTAGCTATTTCGCCTCAAGCTTCTTTAGTAATTCTATCAACTCGGCCTCAATCCATATTTCACCCGATTCCATTCTATTACTTAAAGGTAAAAGTTTATTCAACCTCGTACTTTTACCAGAGAGACTTTCATATCTCTAGTTGACCATGTAATCATACGCACCATACTTCAATTAATAAGCCCTGATGAACAAGCCTACAAAAAATTGAAACGTCAAATTATCAGAACACAGAGGACTACCTGCAGAATAGAGTATACCGATGGCAGGGCACATCCTCCAACTTTCCTCCCAGACGACTACGTACAGGGATAGGTTACTCCAGTTCAGGCTCCGACTCGGACTACACCTCTTCCACCAGACGACGCCCTTTTTTTAGGGGCACGCTACAATCGACCAAGGACCCACATAGACCCACCAGGAGGGCGGGGAGACGCCACAAGGGCAGACCCAATCCGGGTGCAGACAAGATCGCAGGTAGGTCTCCTGAACCCCTTGTCATCAACATCTCTTCCATTACACTTTCATCCACAGAAATACAAACACTCACAAAGGGATTATCTTTCTGTCCAACACCAAATCTAGACTCCTTCTTATTAGAACAAGAATTACACCGTTTTTATAGATCTATTCGTCTCAAAGCTTTCTTTAGTAATTCTATAACTACGGCCCCAACCAAGATTTCACCCGATCTATCCATTTCTAATTTGAACTTAAAGAGTAAAAGTTTATTCAACCCTCCTCGTACTTTTCACCAGATTGAGACTTTCATATCTCTAGTTGACCATGATATCAAATGCATACTTCATACTTCCAATCTACATACCAATAACAACATGATTAAGGAAGAACGTCTAGCCCTTAAACAATTGAAACAGAATTCCAATATAGTCATTAAACCCGCCGATAAAGGCGGTGCGATAGTAATCATGGACCGCACCGCATACATCCAAGAAGTCCAAAGACAACTAGCAGACATTACCACCTATATACCTTTGGACAGTGACCCTATCTTTCAGATTGCTCACAAGATTGATCGCATCTTACAGAATGCCCTTACACATAATATCATTGACAATAAAACAGCCGACTTTCTAAAATCTCCTCATCCTGTCACTCTGGTTTTTTACATATTACCAAAAATACACAAAAATCTCACCAACCCACCAGGACGACCAATCGTGGCTTCCACAGATTCAATCTTCTCACCCATCGCACAATACATAGAAAAAATATTAACTCAACTTATCGTTCAAACTCCATCTTACATTCGAGATACTTTCATTTTTCTCGATCTCATTTTCCAAATCCTTTCCCAATACCACCGGATGCCATACTAGTAACCATGGATGTAGACAGTCTATATACTTCCATAAAACACACTAAATGGTAATTAGGGCTACCCATAACCTTCTCATTTCCCAATCTACTTTGGATCCATCTCAGATACAATTCTGCCTCGACTTACTTCACATTGTCCTGAATGACAATTATTTCATGTTTGGTGATACCTTTTATCTACAAAAAAGAGGCACAGCTATGGGCTCTAATGCAGAACCACCCTATGCTAATGCATTCATGGCCTCGTTTGAAAACGAACATGTATACTCTCACCCTCTTTATCAACAACACAACATCATCTGGCGTCGATATATCGACGATATCTTTTTCATATGGCGAGGTGACTTGGATTCCCTTCTGACTTTCTATCATGACATTAACCACTCTCTCCCTGGACTCACATTCACTATCCATTATGATCAGGACAAAATAAACTTCCTGGATACATGGATCCTGAAATCAGAAACAGGCCTTCTCTCTTCAGACATCTATACCAAACCCCCTGATCGCAACTCATTACTTCACTATTCCAGCTGCCATCCCAGACATACGAAACAATCTCTACCTAAATCTCAGTTTACTCGTGTAAGTCGTATCGTTTCAGACCCTGACACAAGACCTACCCGTTTACAGGAAATGTCCCAGAAATTCTCACAAAGAGGATATCCACCACATTTGACTACCTACTCCCCGGACAAGAATAACCGCACTTATGGTCCTTTTCTGCCCAAAATCAACTTTGTTCACACATACATCCCATTATACCCAAAAAAACAACAAAGTATACGTAAGCATTGGTCCATTCACAGCACAGTTTCCCTGAGAACCAGAATTTCGTACACAGGCACGCATGTGCCTTAAACAACCTAAAAATATCAGAGATACTCTCGTTAGGGCCGACATAGGACCCTTGAAAAAAACCTCTC
Organism: Phyllomedusa bahiana; assembly: GCA_025379985.1. Lineage (NCBI taxonomy): Eukaryota > Metazoa > Chordata > Amphibia > Anura > Hylidae > Phyllomedusa > Phyllomedusa bahiana. Next base: position 11,305 of record JAODAL010046654.1, read on the forward strand.
AACAAACCAGTCTCCTGCCCCAAAAAAGTGGTACCTTCCCTTGTCTCCACTGTAGCCAGTGCTCTAACATCATTAAAGGTGAAACCATCTGCCATCCCCATAGTGGAAGAAAATTTAAAATCAATGGCTTCTTCACATGCGACACGTCTTTCGTAGTATACTGCATTAAATGTCCGTGTGGCCTTTTATACGTTGGCGAAACTAGCCAACGTATCAAAGACCGGATTTCATCACATAAATCCACATAAGATGCAAAAAAAAGGGTTAACCATTCCTGATAAATTTTTTGAAAAAGGTCACCAGATTACACAATTGAGGTTCCAAGTCTTGGAGCATATTCCAAGACCAAGACGTGGTGGTAACCGCATTGCCATTTTAAAAACAACGTGAAGCTTATTGGATCCACCAGCTCAATACTTTATTCCCGGGGTGGCCTTAATCCCGAATGCGATTACATATTTTCATGTTTACTTTGTTTCCCTTTTTTTTTTCTTTCATGTTCTTCTCCACTTGATTTATATTATGCTCGACCCAAACTATATTTATGTACCATACATTATGTACAAATCTCACCCTTTTTCCCAGTATAAACATTATGGTTCATGTATTTATAAGTATTATTCTAAGCTGACTAGTATTATTTGTTAGCCTATGATTCTATTTCTGTATCCATTGTTTCACATTTACAGACTCGCTAACTTATCCCTTGGCGACATCTGGGTGAGATCTACATTACTCTCCATATACTCTTTTTATATCTCCATACTTATTTCCTCTTTCTCTTTAAATATTATATATTCTATTTTGTTCTCCCTCTATTGTACCCTCTATCACTATGTATTATACTCTCCCTTTCCCCCTCCTGGGGTTATTCTTTTCTTCTATTTTCCGCAGCCCTTTTTTCCTTTTTCCGGTGTTCTTCTAAGCCTGCTGGGTACTTTGCGCATGCGCCGTTATTCCCTTGCCGGTACGTGTATCTTCCGTGCTACTGCGCATGCGCCGGTATTCCCTTGCCAGGACGTGTATCTTCCGTGCTACTACGCATGCGCCTGTATTCCCTTGCCAGGACGTGTATCTTTCCCCGCATACTGCGCACGCGCCGGCATAGCTCCTAGTTACTTCCGGTTTCCTCCACGGAAGTTAGACCCCTGACATGCTTTTAAACGGCTTCTGCCGCGCTTAGTATGGACCGGCGGCGTTCATATAGCCCACCACCATACGTGGTTTGCCTCTATATTCTGGTAACGCTAATCCTCTTTTTGTTTCTTTACTATATGTTCATTTATTACATAATTCAAAAGATCGCCTCTTTCTTTTCCAGCCCGCATCTTAGGTCCCACATCTATTGTACCTCCACTTTCCATATATATTGGTAAGTTTTTACCTAATATTTTACATTTTGTACCTCTTGGTCTCATTTATATTACTTATAAAATCATCTTTTTCTAGGTCTTCTTATACCTTCAATATACTACCATAAATCAATCTTTTCATTTAACCCCTCTCATTTGGTAAGTCTTTCTACATACATCCTTATTTCATATAATCCACCTTTTTGTCCCCGCGATAAATTGGCCCCCTTTTCCTCAACTCCTCAATTTTCTCTAATCCACTTTTTAAATTAAATTTTACCCCCCTCCTTTTCCCCCCCATCCTTTTTTTCCCACCAGCTCCGTTTACAGAATTCCTTCTTTCATGTTTGTTTTTTACGCCAAATTTTTACTCCCTCCGAATTCGCAGCGAACGAGACTCTTTAACAGCAAGTTTTTAAACTTCTCTGTAATTTCATAGCTTGGGCAAAAAGGAGCTAGTTTTTTTTTAGCTGAAGGAGTGCAAGTTGCTTGGTGTCCATTTACAAAGTGCCTTGTTCTTTAAGTGTCCCTTACCTTTGGTGGTGGTTTTTATTTACACTGATACCAGTTGGGGGATTCCCTTTGATCCCATCCCATTTGCAATCCTACTGGAGTTTTTTTTTTCACCCTTTCTGTAACCCTGGTGATTACGTGTCAGGGGAAAACTTTTAGAAATTAGCAGCTCTTTCTGTCTCAAAAACTAACATAAACAGGACTCAAACATTTACAATGAGCTCGGGTTTTTGTCCGGTTGCCTAACCTCTCCTGCCTAAAGCAATAGTTTTCCGCCTTGAAAGTGTAATAATTAAATGTTGAGACAGTGGCCCGTTTAATTAAATGGCCGGGGGTTTGTATACCTTATAAATTTTTCTCTGGAGAACCCGGTTTTTATTTATTCCAGGGGTTTTCTCACCACATAAATTTTTTTATTTTTTCCTTTTTCCACTTTGATTTTTGAAGAAACCACTCATTTCTAGTTATGTTAGAGCTCGCCCGTTTAATTAACCGAAATAAGCAGCGAACCCTCTTAAGGCTTGCATTATAGCCCAAACGTCGCGTCAATATTGTCACATCACTGGATTTCTCTGACAAGGATTGGAAATCTTGCTGTGTTGGGATGTTATACCCACCATATTTTGTATCACAACGAATTCTCGATAAAAAGCCACTTCCGCATTAATTACAAGCGTGCTGTGAATTTTTTATGTTTTATGAAGACGGGACTGTAATATCCCTTTTACGTGCACATATACCTCCAGCGTGCTGGATATATCTCCGATACAGTGTAGCCTGTGGACAGGGGCAGACCCATTGACTTCAATAGGAGAGTGTTGTGGGCATGCTCTGTGACCTGGGAAGAAGTCAGTGTGCAGGGAGGGTGAGCTGTGACATCTCCTATTGTGACTGGTGGTTCCTGTGTTCTCTATATACATTGGTGTCACCTTTCAGTGTAATCCTGCCTGTGCTGATAATGAGGAGACTGCTGAGAAGTTTTCTCAACAGAACAGGAAGTGTCAGACTATTATTAGGCCGAGTGGCCAAAGTGAAAACTGCAGGATTTCAGGACTTTGTTTTTAAATAATGATAAAGAAAATTTGAAAAAAACAAAAAAATCCTTAAAACAGTGTTTGACATAAAAACATAAGTTAAACCATAGGTAATGTTCTCATGACGCCTTCCCTTCAAGAGTCCATTGACTTAAATGTGAATAAGCAGTCTCTTCCCTGCTTAGTAATCACACACACTCACTGCTGAGCGAGTGTTCAACCCCAGGTGCTGTCATTCTACTCCCGTCCTCTATACTCCTTAGTAATCACACACACACTCACTGCTGAGTGAGTGTTCACCACCAGGTGCTGTCATTCTTTTTCTCCTGTCCTCTGTACTCCTTAGTAATCACACACACTCACTGCTGAGCAAGTGTTCAACCCCAGATGCTGTCATTCTACTCCCGTCCTCTGTGCTCCTCAGTAATCACACACACTCACTGCTGAGCGAGTGTTCAACCCCAGGTGCTATCATTCTACTCCTGTCCTCTGTACTTCTTAGTAATCACTCACACTCTCTGCCGAGCGAGTGTTCAACCCCTTCTGCTTTCATTCTACTCCCGTCCTCTGTACTCCTTAGTAATCACACATACTCACTGCTGAGCGAGTGTTCAACCCCAAGTGCTGTCATTCTACTCCCGTTTGTACTCCTTAGTAATCACACACACTCACTGCTGAGCGAGTGACACACAGCTGAGCTTTTCTACACGCAGTTTGCAGCAGCAGTGAAGGATCATTATCAGCTCATAAATGCCCCACAAATCCTAATAGATACAATGATATTCCCTGTACTGAGAAAAACACCCGCTAAACCAGTGTTTCTCAACTCCAGTCCTCAAGACCCACCAACAGGTCAAGTTTTCTGGATTCCCTCAGCATTGCACAGGTGCTATCATTATGGTCAGTGCATTCTGTGGAAGATCCTGAAAACATGACCTGTTGGTGGGTCCTGAGGACTGGAGTTGAGAAACATTGCGCTAAACTGTGCTCAGGGCGCCAAACAAGGTGCACGATAAAAAATAAAAAAAACTTTAGATCTGTGGAGTCACATGATCCACTTCAGCCAATCAGCAGCTCTAAAGAGCATCATGTGACATTGCGAGCTTCCCATTGCTGATGAATGTCACATGATCCAATTCACAGCTTTTGATTGGCAGAGAGCGATCACATGACTGCACCAGGTTCTGTGCTGTAATAAGCGGCTATGAGAGGCGCACGAGACCCTTCCTACGGTAGTATAATTGTAGCTGCACTCGGGGTATGTTCACACCTGTGCGCACCGCAGCACGCCTTCATTTGGCTGTAGAAAGTACGCACCGGCCAGCTCCCTGCCTCGTGTCCTTTCTACTTCTCAGTGGGTAAGTGCCCGAAAGAAGCGTCAGGTCACAGGTGCACGAAGCGTCACGAAATACGGTCATAAAATCATCGTCATCTGAACAACGGTATTTTTCTAGTAACAGTCTTTGTACCATATCTGCAGGGAGGATTCCAGCACAAGTACCAGACAAAATACTGCTGTGTGAACATTCCCCTACGCCAGAGATGCTGCCACCCCCCGTTACTCCTGCGGCAGCGCAGGTCCGGCTTCTCCACACCTCCTATGTGATTTATTCTCATTAATCTTCCTCTATTGTTCTGCTTTTCTCATTCTTAAAGGGGTGCTCCCACCATAGACTTGGCATCGCACAAGGACCTGCACCTATCTCGGGAACAAGGCCCGAAAGTGTCAGCTCGGACCGGAGATCTGGTCCCACTTGCACACAACTCTCCATTCTGTTCTATGGGAGTTCCCAGTACAGGGAAGCGCTGTGTTCTCAATTCTGTTCTATATTCCCAGTACAGGGAGCGCTGTATTCTCCCTTCTGTTTTATGGGGGTTCCCAGTACAGGGGAGCGCTGTGTTCTCTCCATTCTGTTCTATGGGAGTTCCCAGTACAGGGGAGCGCTGTGATCTCCATTCTTTTCTATGGGAGTTCCCAGTACAGGGAAGCGCTGTGTTCTCCATTCTGTTCTATTCTCAGTACAAGGGAGCGCTGTATTCTCCCTTCTGTTCTAGGGGAGTTCCCAGTACAGGGGAGGGCTGTGATCTCCCTTTTTTCCATGGGAGTTCCCAGTACAGGGTAGCGCTGTGTTCTCTATTCTGTTCAATGGGAGTTCCCAGTACAGGGAAGCGCTGTGTTCTCCATTCTGTTCTATTCTCAGTACAAGGGAGCGCTGTGTTCTCTATTCTGTTCTATGGGAGTTCCCAGTACAGGAGAGTGCTGTGTTTTCTATTCTGTTCTATGGGAGTTCCCAGTACAGGGGAGCGCTGTGTTCTCCATTCTGTTCTATGGGAGTTCCCGGCACAGGGGAGCGCTGTGTTCTCCATTCTGTTCTATGGAGTTCCAGTACAGGGAGCGCTGTATTCTCCTTTCTGTTCTATGGGAGTTCCCAGTACAGGGGAGGGCTGTGTTCTCCATTCTTTTATATGGGAGTTCCCTGTACAGGGGAGCGCTGTGTTCTCTCCTTTCTGTTCCATGGGAGTTCCCAGTACAGGGAGCGCTGTGTTCCCCTATTCTGTTCTATCTCCGTACAAGGGAGCGCTGTTTTCTATTTCTGTTCTATGGGAGTTCCCAGTACAGGAGATGGCTGTGTTCTCATTCTGTTCTATGGGAGTGCCCAGTACAGGGGAGCACTGTGTTCTCTCCTCTTTGATTCCCATCTCTTGTTCTTCCTTTCTGTTCTATGGGAGTTCCCAGTACAGGGGAGAGCTGTGTTCTCGATGCTGTTCTATGGGAGTTCCCAGTACAAGGAAGCAATGTTTTCTCTCTGCTGTTCTATGGGAGCGCCCAGAGAGTTCTCCCCGCTCGTGCAATACGATCAGATTGCAGGCACGGGGAGATAAGTGACGCAAGTAATGCATGTCTATGGGGCTGGCGGGCTGCTGGCTCCCTCGCACCACGGGAGTACGCGTACTGTATGCGCCGCAGCACATCGTGTGAACATACCGTTATACAGACTACTGCTAATTAAAAACACCTGGGCAAAATGGTGCAGTGCTGCCCACATTAGTGTAGGGACCCCCTTTAACCTCTTTTTGTGACACGTTCGTTTTTCCCTCCTCACCTTCTGAAAGCCATAATGTTTTTATTTTTCCACCTACATAGACACATGAGGGCTTTTATTTTGCGGGACAAGATGGACTTTCTAATGGTTTTATTCACTGTACTATAGAATATACTGGGAAATTGGAAAAAAATCCCAAGTGGGACAAATTGTGAAAAAAAATGTATTTTCGCCATGTTTCTGGGTGATTTGCGTTTACTACGTTCTATTCTCTCCACGGTAAATTTTAATGTGGTTATCTGTATTTCTTATGGTTGTTATGAATACGAGGCAATACACCTAACACTGTAGGGTTTCCACGTTATGTTTTGCGGTTCCATATAATATTCCAAATACACTTTTCTATTCTTTGACATTTACGCCGCTGGCGCCAGTTTGTGCGAACATAATAACTTTTTTGTTACCTAAAGACCTACGGAGGTCAGTAAGGCGGGGGGGGGAGGGGGGGGTGGGCATTTTTTGCGGGGCTGATGTGTACTTTTTTATCCGTAGCAGTTTGGAATATGCATGCGACTTTTTTGATCATTTTTATTACCATTTTTTGAGTGACGTTTAATTGCCTCTAAAAACGCAATTTGGCGCCAAGTTTGGAATTTTTTTTCTTCTTTTACGCGTGTTAAGCAGTTCCGGGGACTAAGATGATGTTTTATTTTTATAGATCGGACTTCTTTCACGAGACGCGGCGATACCAAAATGTGTGTAACTATTTTTTATTGTTTTTTATTTGTTTAAAATGGGGAAAGGGGGCCGAGAGTGATTTTGAACTTTTAATTTTAAAACTTTTTTTTTTTTGTACTTTAAAACTTTATATTTTTTTTTTTTTACTGTAACATTATAGTCACCCTATGGTGCCTTGAAACATGCAGGGCGCGCGTTTGTTAATACTAACCTAAGCATCTGCATAGGGGCAATGTCTTTCTTACATCTAGGGTGTACAAAGATGGCGGTTCCCCACTTCCTGTCTGCGGACCGGAAGTGGCGGCAAACGGCCAGGGTAAGTGACGGTAGCCTTCTCAAAGTGACTCCCCACCTACATTGCACCGAAGTCGTCAGGGAGCGTTTCATTCACGAACGCCCAGCGGGCCATCTTTATGCCGGGTGCTCTGATGGGTCCATTGAACGCGACACGCGGGCGGGAGCCTCCACCGACGGCAGCTGTTTTGCGATCCCCCTGCCAAAAGACCATGAAGAGGACCTTTCGTCATTTCAAGTGTTTGACCATAATATGTTGATGTTTGTTTATGTAGTAACATTTTTAACTTTTTCTCACCGCCAGCACCATGTTCATGCTGACAAAATTACTTATTTGGTCTTTCTCAAACCTATGGACACTGACAGTGAGGAGCCGGACGTGAAGTGTAGTATTTATTGGCATCATTTTGGGAGAGATGCAACATTGATCACTTTGTTCCAGTTTTTTAGAGGACGTGACAAAAACAAAAAAATTTAACTGATTTTTCTTCTATGGCGTTCAGTGTAGTGATGTTAGATTTTAATAAATTGGACCTTTTTACTGATGCCAATGTAGGATTAACTATAATTTCGTAACAACTTATTTGTTTTTTTTTAAAATTTTTAAATTTAATAATTTCTGACAATATCTACTTTGTAAGTCACCCTAGGTTACTTGACCACTAGGGGTCTTGATCGCTTGTATACCCTTCTGCATAATACAAATAATGCAGAAAGGGGTCTTGTAACCTCAGATGGCCAGTTATATTATTCTGTCTCAGCAGGAACACTGTGGTATGGGAAGACTTCTTTAAAGGGAAAGTTTGTCTCACTACATTGATTCCCATCACCTCTGTTCTGGTTTTCTTGGTTTCATTTTAATTCAGGGGCATGTTTTACTGGACTATCACTAGGCTGCAGTTAGAAGCCAGGTTCTGTAGCTATACGCAACCCAAGCACCTGGCAAGCTATCAGGAGACAGAGAACGAAAAGGTCATGTAGATATAGTGACCAGTGCTGGCAATGATATCAAGGAAGAGATTGAACAGGTACTGTAGATATAGTGACCTGAGGAGATGATGCAGCCCATTTCAAGTGAGGGACTATCAAAGGAATAGGTTGGACACTGTTTATGATGGTCACATATATGGCAAAGCAAGATCTGTAACATAAAAAGCAGCAATCCCTTTAGTGAGACAACCCCTTTAAGCTTCCAGTTGCTGAGGCATCCGCTCGGCACCCCACGATCATTCATTTAGAAGCTGTAGTGTTTCCTAAAGGGTTTAAATAAGAAGGGATTGCGAGCCCAGCTCTGATCCTGCTAGTTAGCAGGTGAGGCTGTCAGCTGGAGCATGCTCCATACGTCCTTACCGGCAATATGATGTAGTCCTACATCAAATGTTGGTAAGGGGTTTGTGTGTCATTAGCGTGTGATAGGTGTAGCTTCCACCCTTGGACCTTATTTTGAGAACAGGCCCCCGCAAGTGAAATTAACTCAGATCTCTCTCCCCCCCCCCCCCCCAAATCACTGAAGGTATCAGATTTCGACATCCATCTTCTTAGAGATTATGAGCCCCGGCCTCAAGATCAGTGGGACCTGCACCCACCATATATTGATGGCCTATCAAAGTGTAAGATGGGAGCACCCCTTTAAGAGGCCTTTTGCATGGCAGCCACAATCCATTGACCTCTATGATGTTTCCTCGTTATAAAGCTAAACATTTGGGGGGGGGGGGGGGGGGGGTGTCGTGGACAATTCACCATCATGGAAATACTAGCTTGCAACGAAAACATTTTTTAATATTCATTAGATAAAATCTTAGGATGGAGACATTTCAGAATGGGAATGTTTCAAGAGTATTTATGGTGCTGGATAAACTTGAACCTTATATTTTTAAGCAATTGCAAAAAAAAAAAAAAAAAAATGTAAAAAAAGTCTTAACTTCCAAAATAACTTTTTATGTCTTAAAAGACAAAAAAAAAAAAGCACATGATAGTTCCACTTATAAGATTTCCATGGCAAAAGTTACAGATAGGAAAGAAAAATACTTGCAAGCTCTCGTTTAACGCCACCGGCCAGATGGGTTAAGTTTTACACAGACCGAGAATACAGGGGCAGGGTTTTTTGAAAGAAAATTAAAAGAAAAAAAAATAAAAAAAAAAAACACAAAAAAAACTGCTGTAGTGCACCCGCTAGCTGTGTAAGAATAAATTAAAAGAGGGAAAAAAAAAAATTCAATTGGACCAAACCAAAATAAGCGAGATGGGAGGGAGGCATCTGGTTGTACCTTATGCGCTCACAGACATGCAGAGGTCCTCGTGATGAAGGCATACTTTGGCAATGAACCAAAAATGAATGAACTATGGGCTCAGAAAACCAAAAATCGCTCGACGTAGAAAGGATTCCTGTATTGCCACGGGAGACTCTTGGATACTATAGATAATCCAACATCAAACTGCATAGTCCTAGGGACATTGGGAACGGTATACAGTCCTGTAATGGAGGAGTAATCCGCGCCCCGGCTGAACAGGCCTTTTGGACATGGAAGCAGTTCAGGATCCTGGATGTCCAGCGTCCAATCAAACGGCAGCAACGTCCTTTAAATTCTGAATACAATAAAAAAAACGGCCCAGTAGCATAAAGGCTACATACAAAAAGGGTTTAGTTTCTGTATTGTATTTTTCCAAAACTTTGTGTCATCTAATAAACTTAGCTACATCTGCGTTGCACTTAAAAAATCTATTTATATTATACTCTCATCCTCTGCATCTACTACTAATGCTAAACTGTCATTAAGGAAATATTCCAACCTAATAGAGAATAGGGTTTAATAGTAGGCATGTATCGGATACTCCTAATAACAAGCCCTATGTCGAAGTATAAACCCTTGGGGGACACTATCGCTCACGATGGAGCATCACACTTATTATCATGTTTTCCATTGATTAGAGGCGAGATCTAAATTGGAGGAATTTTCACTTACTTTAAACGATATCTGCGAACCGAAAGACAGAAAAGGTAGCGCTGTTTGCGCGTAGCGCTGGCGGAATAAAATAGCACTCGCTTTTTAAATTTTGGTTTAACGACGCCAACCGTACGCCACTAGAGATAAAACAGAAGGGGGCACCTCTCCTCGCTACCGCGGGGCTCGCTTATACGATCCAGGAATACTCTCATGGATCGTAGGTACTAGATACCAAATTGACTCATTACGACAAAAAATTAATTATAATCAACCAGCAATATCACTATTCTAGATAATCACGTACTATTAGCTGTAGATGTCACAGTTTCAATACTTAAGAACTCACCTTAATGACATCAACACCACAAAACAAATTTACTCAACTCTGACAATAAGTTCAACACGTGCACCGTGTTGCACATTAAGCCCCAAGCCTGGCACCCTAAGAAAATACAAAGTGTTTAACATTCCGAATTTGTGTCGACGGTTTCTGCATCGGATTTTAAAAAATTTCGCTAAAAAACCGAGCCCCAAAGAAACGAATCAGTAAAAATGCTAGTGGAGCGTCCAGGGACTATGTGGCCTAATGCGGCACCGATGATAATCGTGGTGCGGTTAATGGTTGTTGTGTATAATTTACACGTTACATTAGATCTAAGACGAGTCGTGACGGTAGGTTCAGAAGTTCGAATGTAGGAAGGAACCTCACAACCCTAAAGGGTTAGGGGCATGTGGGAATAGCTGCAGGAGTAGCACACACTCTAACTAAGTAATAATACCGAGAAATGTGCTACTACATGACCCCTACCATTCCTGCTGTATGGAGGGGATCTACGTGTTCGACCGCGTCAGTAACAAACAAACTCTGTTCCCCCGCAATCTGAACTCCCATAGAACATGAAATGGAGAGTTAGTGCGCACAATAAAACTAGAACAGTTCCTCCTTTCCCGAGACGACACATTTAAGGGCATCTAGACGAGTCCAGAGACCAGGTGCGAATTCCCAGAGGATCGGGAGCCGCACCTATCAGGTCCTATCTTTCCAATACGGTCACTACCGTGCTATGGTGGCAAGCCACATTTAAATGATCAGAAGTGACGCTCTCCGTCCACGAGAAAAGTTCAACATAGTTGCGCCTTGTATTTTCCAATAGGAGGACTTTATAGATCTGTCAGGTGTAATAACGCCAGGTCCCTTTTGGTCCACTGCAATACGGCTTTTTGGATAGAGGGGGAACCATCGATTGAAGTCGTCTTCACTTGACCTCTTTTGCCTAAAACATAAAATCATTTGTTAAAATATCACACCGTTCAGATATACAGGAAACTAAGATTCTGTCTAAGTAATAATGAAAAGGGGTCAATAAAAGTAAGATCAATACTAAGACCGTTAAGGGCAAGAAACGTGTTGTACACGTGCATATATGCCGTCACACACCCAAGGAAATTGACTCTGGTGCCAATGAGATTCATACTCTTAGGCATGTTTCCACCGCATCGGCTTATTGTCGGGTGGACGTCAATTTCCACCTCAATTACGCTTGTGTGTGTGCCGCTGCAGAAGCGATGGGGGGCATGCAGGGTTTCCTGCGCAGCTCGACGAACCACATAATAGGGTACATGCCTTATCCACGACGAGTTTTCGCCACAAATTCTAATGAAATAAGTTGCATGTCACTTTCTCCCGCTCGCCGTATTTGTCGCGAGCAAGATAGTGGAGACGTAATCCATAGTTCTCTATGTGAACTGAGGATTTACCGTAAAGACCAGGACGTATTTTCAGCACCGTAATTTTGCGCACTCCGGCAAAGGGAATTCACGGAACTGAAATCGTCCCAAAATAAGCCGGAAACGTGACGTGAACATTAGGCCTTAGAAAAGTGAAACTCTCTCTTTCGCCTCTCTGGGACTGATCAGGCAGATTCAGTCATTAACCTTTGGAACATTGACTTGCAAAGACAAACTCCCATGATCACTGCGGCATCAAGTGTGAGAGTGGAACCATGTGGAGTGTAGAAAGTGGTCGTGGAACATGACCCATAACCGCATTTTTTTCTGGCGTGTGTGTTGGAGGGGGTGTGGGAGGAGAGTTCCTTTTCATGGAGTTCGGTATAAATATCACTATCTGTATTCTGCATTGTCGGTACATTTACGAGAATGCCTAACTGTTACCACGAGAAGCTTTCATTATTTTAGTTCGTACAAAGCATTTTAAATCCCCGTTGCTAACTCATGTAGGCATTCGCCAATATCTTATCTTTTCGTCGGACCCCAAAAAGCTTTATTATTCTTAACTTCTTTGGCCAGGGGGGATAATAGATGCACTTTGCCATGTTTATATGGCAGCCTCAATAAAGGGTTATAAAACCCCAGAAAGAAATCACACAAAAGATGCAAAGACAACGCGAGCTATGACCACCGGATGTATGCAACAAAATTTCATATAACCAAGCATGCAAAAAGAGGGTCAATAACGCCCATGGTACGCGGAACAAGGTCATCCTCAATTCCTACTCAACCACAATACCATCTGCCTTCTGGACCTGGGCATATCACTGGAAAAACGTCATCGGCTCTTGTATAGGATGCGAGGTTATTGGAACAGACTCCTGCAGACACGGGTAATAAGAACTCCTCAAAACGTGTAAACGGGGACTTATTGCTACCAAAATTAATTAAATTCTGAATGATTCAACACTCGCTTAAGTATCGAACAGCATTGTTTCTTATCTTGGTTTCCCATGCAATCAAATCATGTTAAAGAATATCAAATAAGCTAGTTCCACATAGACTACCACTCTCAGGAATAAGCTAGCCACAAAAGGCCAAGCCCGGTCACGTTGGATTTCACATGCAAATCTGTGTCAAGCTAACAGTATTTCGGTGTATGTTCACCCTCACACCGATGTTATTGCGGAGCGTACAGTTATGTGCCGCAATACTTCGTGTGTATTCAGCTGAGCTCGGCTGTAATCAGACGGTACTTACAGAGGCACATTGGTAGGGGGAAAACTCATCTTATTAGGACATGATTACACGGCACGGAAATAATGGAAATGTCATTCTCTCACACGCGTACATTGCTGTCGTTATTGTGACACGCAGGATGGCGGGCGGGTGGGGGGGTAATTTTTTAGTGTATTTATAGTTAAAAGGAGATATCTTGTAATCATCCTTTGTTCTCTTATGAGAGATATGGTGATAGTTACCGTCTATTATGGGGCGAATTTTGCCGCGCTATTTGGCGCAACAATACGCTCCAAAATAAGCCAGTTGAGGCCTTGTGAACTATACCCTTAGGTATTTGTATAGTTTTTGGATCCATGTATTCTGACCACTAAATGGATAACCCTAAACAGCTATCCTTAAGTGTGTCAGTGTAGATTTAATTTGCTTTTAATGTACATTACATAATCGAAGTCTCACGGTGTTCAGATCGATGTGATCGCCAATGCGCATCTCATTGCGTCTTTTGGATCCATTTCTATGAATTGTTCATGTCAATTTGTGATCTGATATACGCAGCTAAGTATGCCCTATTTAAACTACTAGGGTGGCCACGATCCCTCGACTGCATCCATAACACGCTAACTATCTGCATGTTGGATGTGATTTATGCAGCAATTTTGGATCAGTTTTTCGGATCCAAAAACGGATCCAGCGCGCCGTGTGAACATACCCTTACAGTACAATACATGTGGTTACGGCCTGGTTCACATCTGTGTCAGAGGTTCTGTTCCGAACCTCTGGCACAGAGGCGAAAATGGAAGCCGTAGGATCTATTTCAGGTTGCTGCACTTTTCCATCTCAACAACTGACACCAGGATGGAAACCCAAACGGTATCCCCATTGTAGTGTTAATAGGGTTCAGATCCGTGCCGGAAAAGGAATCCCAAAGCGACTTCCACAGATTGCCTACTTCTGTTGACCAAAACCTCATGCACATGACCTCAGCATGTGATGACTATTTTCTTTTCGATACGACATCTGCGTAGATTGGACCTGACAGCGCGACGATGCAATCACGATAGCGGCGATCTCTATGTGACGCGATGCGTGTTGTCATCTGCCAGCGCCGCCAGCAGAATAATCTCACGCTCAATTGTTAGATGCGGTCTCCGGGTCCGTTCTGATGGACCCAGCAGACGCATCTGAAAAAGCATATGTTCATACGGAGGCAGTCCGGCCGTAAGTGAAAGACTTTTGGCTTTAGAAAATACCATACTCACCACAGAGATTAGAAAAACCCAAAACATGTAAATTACACAAACAAATTTTTTGCTCAGTGGTTTATCCTATCGGCTGTGCACGAACCCAGCTTAACGGTTAATCCAATTAATTGCCTTTTAATCAAAAATAAATCCTTACCTTGATCAATACATTAATATTGTTTGTTATTTTCAGCGCCACCACTTTAATTTTGTTCTGCAAGGAGAAAGAAAACGCACAAGATATGATACAGGGATATGGCTGGAATCTTCTTACTGCAGGATTATATCTGAATCACCGCATCACTGTTTCTTTTTGGAGGCAAGGCAAGGGGGGGGGAAAATGTCTTTTGGCATCGCTGCCAAGGAGCTGTGGGAGGCGAGTGTTTGTGGCTCCCAGAACTGCTCTAGGAACAGAGCTGGAACTAACCGTTCCATTCCCACAGCAGTCTGTTAGCATGGCAGCAATGAGAACAAGCCTCTGGTCTGTACCGTTTAACTCTTCGTCAAGGTCAAAGATTATGGCATAATCATAAGGGACTACCTTTTCCGATTGGGTCACTTGTTTTCCCCCGCAATCGAGCTGATCGGTGCCTGGAGAAACCCTCTAAAGTCAGCCCTGGGGAGCTAGAATGGACATCAGGGCTGTCTGTGCAGAAAGCCTGCTGACAGGCATAAACCGCCCCACAATTGTGTTGACTAAAACAGAAGAGGACTGCCTTATAGTGACACTTAGGGTATGTTCACATAGCACGTTGAATCCGTGTGAACATACGTTCTTGGATGTGTGTTCAGGTCCGTCTAGACCAGGGGTTCCCAAACTCCAGTCATCATGCCCTCCATACAGTATGTTTTCAGGATCTCCACAGATTGCACTGACAATTAAGGTCACCTTCCTGCGCAGCTTATTAAATCACTTGTGCAACTGCTAAGGAAAGCCCACGAAAAAAATGTCCTGTTAGTTGGGGCAATTAGAGGACATGGGAAGTTGGGGAACCCTGGTCTATACAGACCCAAGCACGCATCTAGCAATGAGCAGTGTAATTTTGCATTGCTTTCAATGTAAAAACACACATCGGTCGTTTAAGACATAGTCATCTCTTGTTGCGTGTTATAACTGCGTCTTTACAGGATTCATTTTAAGAATTGACATGTTCAATTCATGACTGGGAAAGACGTTAGCAGGAGCGCCGTACAATATAATATTGGGTGAGATCTGAACTGCAGCCAACATTGAATCCAAACAACGCACCTGCGTATTGGACTGCAGTTTTAGGATCCAAAAACTGATCCAACCAACAGTGTGAAATTAACCCTTACATTAACATTTCACTTTAACGACCACTTCAATGAGGGATTTACTACTTCTTGTCTTTAGTGAAAAAATCGCGCGTTTTTCACACTGCAGAGCCAAGCGCAGCTGTCTGATATAAACCTGGAGTCCTCTGGCAAAGTACTGCAGCCTGGAGAGCAAACATCAAGTTGTGACATGTGACACTCGCGATTTAACTCTACGCTACTTAACAACATCTTGCCATTTCCCCCACTTACCGGATCTTGAAGTCTTTCAGTTTCTCTGCGTTGACTTTGCCGATCAGGAAATCTGGCATTTTCCTTCCAAGTTGATGGAAACTGAAGAGTAAACATTCAACGTAGCTGAACGGGGATTTTTGGCCCCCTCGTTGCAGGTTTTCCCCACAAGGGGGAAAGCCCTTTTACAAAAAAATTTTAAAAAAAACAAAAAAACCCGGGTTGGGTCTTTTATTCCCTTTGCAATCTTAAAATTTTATTTTTACCTGTTGCCCAAACAATTTATAAAAAACCCCCGGGGGAAAGCTAAATTTTAACCCCCTGGGCAATGTTTATTAAAACCACCTTCAAGCCCCCCCAAAATCATTTCTCAAAGATTCCCCCCTGGGCAATGGGTTTAAATTTTTTCACCCGTCAATGTTTAAATTTTAAAACACCCGGCTTTTCTAATTTTATCACCTGTGCAAGGGATTAAATTTTATCACCTTTTGCCCAAAGCTAATTATATTAAACCGTGCAATTTCTGAGAAAAAAATCTGAAAAAATTTTACCTGTTTGGGGGGGTTTTTTGGGACTGGAGTTGTTTAAAAACACTGATCTAGAGCATCCTGGGAAAACTGGCCCCTTTTAAACCCTTGGGAAAAAAAGGGGAAAAAATTTAAAGGTTTCCCCCAGGTTTTGGATCGAACCCCATTTTGGAAACAGCCTACTGAAAGATTAGAAAAAGAAAAAAAAGGAAACCGGGGGTTTAGCTTGCACCCTCCTTTTGTCTATGGGAAATTTGAGTAGAGCCAAACCCCTTCCCCGTACAGAGAACTCCCATTTGAAAAGGGTTGGGGGATTTGTGTGGAAGCCTGACAGTCTCTCCATTCTAAGCCAACACTTTTGGGGCCTCATTCTTGGAAAAATGGGGGCTGCCCCAAAAGGGTTTGGGCCTACCCCCCTATTTGACTTTTAACCATATTGATCAAATAGGGGAAAATGCCCTGGGGAGAAACGCCCCTTTGAAGGGCTTCTCCACTTCGTACAATCCCTACTTGTTAAAAGGGTCTCCTTGATACTAAACAATTTACTAAGTGTCCACCTCGGGGCCCCCCAAGAGCCAGCTGTACTTTTTAAGGTAATTTTGGGAGTTGGTTTAGTTTATACAGCCCACCCGGGAAAAAAAAAATTACACAGGGTCAATTCAAATCTGTGTCCTGTGCGTATTGAAGGACAGAACAGGTCCTCCACAGTCAGACGCTCAGTATATATAATGATATAGTACACCCCAGGCAGCCACAGAGGCCTTTATTACAGCACCAGCTTCAAGGGCACCCCAGAGTCATGTCATGGAGAGAATCAGGGGCTGCAACAGACTGCGGCCTCACATCCTCTAATCATTTAGTCGTGTCACCAGGGTTTACCACCGTCTCTAATGATAACAAGGGTTTTCTCATCACAATGATTGGTTTTTAACATGTAGGGAAAGGTATGAAGATATCCAAATACAAAGCTGCTTAAGTTGCTTTTTGGTCAGGAGATTTTAGCTAATGCACACAAGTTTCTCTAGATTACTGACCACCTCTCTCCTCTCTGTCTCTTACTTGGTTGATTTAAGCGGTCGTCCATGGCGAGTCACTCCCTGCAGAGTCTTATCTCTAGGAAAAGATTTTTTACTTAAATTAAATTTTTTACCCCGTCATAACGGAAAGCAATTTTGCCAAAACCCATTCCCCACCACAAAACCAGGTGTATCTAAAGCGGTTTCTTTTATAAAATGAGGGAGGGGGCAGCGAACATATGGTGAAACTAATAGCCGGCACCCACTACTTCTTTTAGGCTGTATCTAATAGCCGGCACCCACTACTTCTTTTAGGGTATGTTCACACGGTGTAATTGTGAGCTGCATTTCAGCACGTAATTGCGCTTCAATACGCCCAAATTGTGCCCCGCAATTACGGTAATTCATAGCTCTCAGATCTATGAACTACTTCCATTTCCAACGGCGCATAATACATGCGTATTGGACGCTGGGAGAGAGAAGTGATATGTCACTTCTTCGCGGTGCTTACGTGCTGTGGATAATGACAACGAGTGGGACAGCCCCTCACCCCCAGTGCTTTACTAGTACACGCTGACCAGTGCATACTTCTAAAACTACCGGCGTATTGCGGTGCGTATAGTACCTGACACAATACGCTGTGTGAACATTCCCTTAGACTCTACAGGTGAGCCCGCTCCTTACGCCCTTCGAACAATTTTGACATAAAGGTCCATATGCATGAAGGGGTTAGAGAGAAGGGGATACAAAGTAGATAAAAAAAAAATCTATAAGACTAATGTAACATTTAGATGATATTAACAACATACCAGCAACTTATCAAAGAGTTTGTTCAAGTTTGATTCTAATTTGTCCATGTCACCACAGAAAGCGCTCATCTCGGCCAACAGCTTCAATACCTAAAGAAAAACTTTCCAAAAATGAAAAGGGGGGGACACATTTTTTTCCTTTTTATTCGGGAAAACAGTGACACTAAATTTTTTTTTTTCTTCTAATCCCCAAAAGAACCTAAAACCCCCTATTCCTCCAATGGACATCAAGCCCTCAGTGGACGGGTGGGGGTCTCACAATGGAAGAAGGCTCAAAAAAAAGGGGGTCACAAATTTTGGGGGTGGCATTTTCTACAAATAAAAAGCCAGAATTGAGTATGAATACTACGCTCACTCTACAAAGATTTGTCAATTCGTCATATTAGGTTTCTACATTAAAGGGTCCATGCAGGACGTGATCCGACATAGGGTGCAGAGCAGCATCCTGCTCCCCGGGACGTAATTTCGATAAACTGTGTAAGGCCATAGGCAGAGCAATGGCCTTTAATTTTAAATAGGACCTTTCAGGATTTCGCTGGGTGCCTTAACTGCTTGATACGGCTTAAAATCCCCTTTTCCACCCTTTAGATCGGCGGGTTGCCTAAGGGAAAACCCCTTTTTGACGCAACCCCCCTAGACACTACGGGAAGGGAAAAGACACTGCCTGGCGCATACACTGGCGCCGGCGGTCCACTGTGTCGGGGTCTGCGGGGTTGTGGGTTTGCTGCAGTCCTGTTGCTCCCGACACAGATCCCCAGCTGCTGGGCTGCCCTGAACGGTCTGCAGGTTTTTCAGTGAAGAAAGGATTTTCATGAATAGGACAAATTCTTCTCCGGTGACGTCGTACAGCACCTAATAGACAAGAAAGGTCAGTCTACAACTGTGAACGCTGTAGATAAACAAGTCCTTCAGCAAGACGTTGTCACACAGTGACTAAACTATTTCACAAACACAAGGTGAACTTAAAAAAAGCACAGGTTTTCAAACCCCTTTTTGAGAAGATGCGCTTTCCCGCACGGTGCCCCTTATTCTGCAAGATGCTGGAGTTTCAGAGCATTTAATACTTAAATCATGCAGTTTGCAGCCAGAAAAAGAGTCCTGCTTAGTCATGAGCAGGTGTTAGCTCCACCCACCTGCAGTTAGCCCTGCCCATACACTGATAGTCCCACCCACCTGACAGTTATTCACGTTTCTACCTATTTAAAGGGGTTGTCTCGCTATGATTGGTTTTTAATCTAAAGTTCTTTAAAAAAACAACTGTTTTGCAAAAGGGTTGATTAAAAATGCCTACTGATTTTTTTGATTTCCTTGTAATAGGGCTGCTCAGCTCCTCTTGTCATTAGCCACCCCACCTGCTGTTTTTTCCCCCCCTGGCTGCCCCCAATGGTGTC
>JAODAL010046655.1:0-30704 GCA_025379985.1 Phyllomedusa bahiana
ACCAAACCCCTTCTACAATCAACCAATGCAAGTTTTCCCTGGGTATCAACCTAACAGACTCCAATCGAGATAACGGTTTCGTGACCTTTCCAGAACACACACCCTGGTGGACAAGGCCGAACTCAGAAAACCTTTTTTTTACTGCAACCGATCCGGACATATCATGAGGCAGTCCCTGCGCTAAAGCTCGTGACGAAAAAAAGGGAATCTTGCTACCAATGGACAGCAACTACCGCAATACCCTCAAAGCATATAATCAATTTCAACCCAGTATTAAGTTTTTGAATCTAACCGTCAAGTTTAAAACCAACAAACACAACGCAGACCCCCAGTCCTACAATAAAAATTTCCATTCATTGGACCTCAATTTACCATCTTAACCATAGTCAGTGCAAACAAGCATATCCTCAAGATTCATCTTATCCGCCGTTCCAACCTCATGACACCTCCTATCTTCCTCATCCATAGGATTCTGGCAAACCCATGTCTACCGTTTTCTCTATGCTTCAGAGAACACCACTGTGAGTCATTCTGAACCAGTGTTGACCGTCAATCTTCAAATTAATGGGCACCAACTTCCTGTCCGTGTAGATGCAGCCAGATCGGTTCTGACATTCCACTGGACGTCATACTTTCTCCTGATTACATTTCATGCATTAAGTGGATGGACGACCAAACCCAGACTCGCTTAACCAAACCCCTGTGCCAATGGACATCATGGCTCCTGTCTAGATTACTTATCTCTCCTACTTACCCAACTAAATCTGCTTGAAGCTGATCTTTACAAATGATGAATGCTACTAATCAGATATAATTCTTCTGGAATGTATTTGGACTACAATACTCAAATTCACATGAAGCTCTACAAGCTGTTCCTGCGCTTCACATGTTTTATCCACACGCAAGCAACACCTCCTGAACTTTTGACAAGTACCTCCTGAAGTTTAGTCTAAAGGTCCTGATGATGTCGGCATCCTTCCAGGCTCACCTGTACATGTCTTCTTGAAAGAGGGTGCTACCCCGCCTCGCTTGCCTCAATATGCCTTTAAGCATGATCAAGAACAATCTCTGGAGTCACAAATCAGAACATTCCTGGATAATGGGGTACTCATTGTCGCGGATGGGCCTGCGACCCCCGTCCCGGGTTCGCAGGCACACGTGGTCCCCGCCGAGCCGGCACCGCCGCCGCATTGGGGCGGTGGGCACGCTCACCCGGCCGGCCATTTCCCTCCCATTACCCGGCCCGGGTCCGCTGCCCGCTCCAGTTCCCGGGCGCGCATCCCACTCTCCAGGGCGGGCGGGCGCCGGCTCTGTGAAATTTAAAGGGCCAGTGCACCGGTAATTGGATATTGCCGGCACTGCCCTTATTTAAGCCTGGGCCCCTTCCTGGTGCTTGTTGCCAGATCTTTAGTGCCATTTTTACTATAGAGGAAAGCGTTCCAAGCGCTTGTTCTGATTTATCGTGTACCGTAAACCCTTAGCTTCCGTTCCTCGACCACGCATCTTGCCGCCTGCCCTGACCTACTGCCTGTCCACGACCACAAACCATTGCCGCCTGTCCTGACCTCTTGCCTGTCCCCGACTACGAGCCTGCCTGACGATTCTGCACCACTCTACACCTCGGCTGCCTCCGCAAGCAAGTCACATCAGGGGTAGCAACCTGGTAGACTCCCGCCGCAGCAAGTCCATCCCGCTTTGCGGTGGGCTCTGGTGAAAACCGGGACCTACTTAGATTCCGCTCCCTGGCGTGGCTTACGTCATCGCTTGCGGTGGTCCAGAGGAACCACTATCTCCGACCGTGACAGTAAGTTCCGGCCATGGATCCCGCCAAGGTGCCTCTGCCGCCCGACGCTGACCTCACCGCCATTGTGGCTCAGCAGTCGCAACAGATCGCTCAGCAAGCCCAGAAACCCTCAGCCATCTCTCCGCCATGATGCAGCAGTTCCTGGCCGCTCAGCACCCAAAAACCCCGCTCCCGTGGCTCCCTTGCTCCTCCGGTTCCAGTTTCCGACCGTGGTCCACGGCTCCGTCTGTCCTAGCCGCCCAAAAATTCGTGGGGACTCCAAGGCCTGCAGGGGTTTTAATCACCCAATGCTCCCTGCAATCAAATTTAAATGGGAAACCAATTTCCTACCAAAAGGTCAAAGGTGGCGTTCTTTCTCACCTTCTCCCCGGGAAACCCGGGCCCTGGGCCCCCCCTTGGGACAGGGACGACCCGGTCACAGCCAACCTTGAACATTCCTCACCGAGTTCAGCAGTGTTTTCAGGGAAACCTGCCCGGGCTTTTTTGCCGAGCCCCGCCTTGCTAAACCTGGCCAAGGGCCACTGTAGGGATATGCCTTTCGTTTCCCGCTTTTGGGTTTTCCGAGTTATTTAATGAAGGGGCGTTGACTGCCACCTTAAAGAAGGGCCCCCCAGACTCAAAGGATGCCCTATCTCCCCGGGGGACCCCCCGTCTTCCTTGAGGCCTTATCTCCAGGCCACTCGGATTGACATCTGTTTCTCAGAACCCCAGGAGGAAACCCGGCAGGAACAGTACAGGCTGACCCCACCGTCCCCCTGTTGGCTCCATTTCAAAGGGCCGCCACAGTTCCCCTCTTGCCTGTTCCCGGGGAGGTCATGGAAGTGGATGACCCCCCCTGTCTGCTCGGAGCTAACCGAAGGGGTGAGGAGAATTTTGTCTGTACTGTGCAGTGCAAACCATTTCCGAAAATTGGGCCACTGCCCCCTAAGCGTCCGGGAAAGGGCGCACCTAGGGGTACGTAGGAGAAGGCCCCTAAGTGAGAGCAAGCCCTTTCCTCTTTCACCATCCCCCGTGATCGCGGAAATGGGTTGTTTCCTTTTCCCACGGGCCTTCCTGGATTTGGGGTCACTGGAATTTCAGGACGCTGCCCTGTGCCCCCAGCAAATCTCCCTGTGATCAATGGAGAAGCCCCTATCTCTCCTTGTCAGGGGAAAGGGGAATTCCAAGGATCCAATTCGTTTCCGCACTGAGCCTCTGGTCCAAACGGAGGGGTTCTGAAAAGGGAGAGATTTGCTTTTTACTTTACTACCCGTTCTTCCTCGTACCTTTCCCCCTGGGTCCCCCTGTGGCTGCGTGCCACGCTCCCCCGTCTCGACTGGCAATTTTCCTCCCCCTTTGTGGAGGGCAATTTATATCCGGGGGTTACCCAGCTTCTTGGTGGGTTCATTTGGAGTCAAATACAGGGTGTGTTTTTTACAATACGATATCTTCATAAAAAGTGTGTTACTTTTTAGAACAAACAGTAGTCAACAGAGAGGTGGCGGGGCTCTTCCCTGCGAGGGGCGGGGCCCACAAACATTCCGGCCCGGGTCGCAGCACAGAAGGGGACGTCGCAGCAGGGGTCACTGGTGAGGCCACAACTGCCACTGTCATCATTGGCCGTGTGTTGTTCAAAAAAATGGTTCTTGTTGGTTGCTGGTACCCCACTTCCCAGATGAATTGAAAACCCCCCACCAAGATGGGGTGGGAACGTCAGACACCCCCCTTAGTTGGCAGGGCCCGGGAGGGGTCAGCGGCCCTCACCTGTCCTCAACCCCCCTCTGCCCCATCCGGTTTTCCCTCAGCCAAGATCTACTATGGGTCTGGGCTCACCCCCAAATATTTCGAGGATGAAAAATTTGAGGGGGAGTCAGCAGTTACTGGCAGCGAAAAAAGGGGGGGCCCAATACCCCCTTCTTCTTGCAGTAGGGGGCAAAGTTAGATGTTGAGGGCATGGGGGTCATGTTGTGAGGGGTCAGCCCTTGCATACAAAGCCCCGGTGATGAGGAAAGCAGTGAGATAAAACAAATAGGATGGTGTAGCCGCCCCGCATTGGGCCGGGGATGAAAGGGCTTATCATCGTGGGGAAGAGGGCGTCAGCTTCCCCGGTCAGGGCGGCGGCCAGAAAAGTGGGTCGTGGGGCCGTGGCGGATAGCACGTGTGAGGTCGGGAGCAAGCGGCCAGGGGGAAAAAAAACCCGCTTCGAGGTAAGAAAGTAGCGGCAATGGTTTCAGCGAGGCAGCGGCGGCAGTAGTCCTAGTGGGAGGTTGGCAGTAAAAACGTTTTATCGGGTTGGGCAGTCTTTGCTAAGACCCCGGAGGACCCGAGTATGGGTATATGTAGAATTGTGGCAAAAAAGTGATCGGCCAGGGGCTAACTTTGGGCCCACGGCCCTGCTCAACACATGCACCCTCCCTCCGGTGGCCGGGAGAAACGGGGCTAATGGGTGGTCCATCCTGCCGCCGCAGCAAAAGCAGCAGCAGGCCGGGGCACGCATGCCATTGCCCCAGTAAAGGGGTCCCAACCTTCAGAAGGGGCGTTTCTTTTTGAAATCCTCCCGGTCAGATGCTCCTGCCCCCTCGTTTTAAGGCGCCCAGTCTTTTTCAGCGAGGCGATTTAAAAAGAGACAACCTAGCATCCAACCATCCAAAGGTGCGAAGGCCGTAATCCTGAAAAGTTGTTGGGCGCAGTCCCCCCCCTTTCCCCAAAGGGTGGACTCTGCAGTTCAGAGAACTAAGGTTGTCCCGGCCGAGTGGAGATTTCCCAAACCTTAAAATTTTATTTTCCAAAAAGGGCAAGTACCAGCATT
The DNA here is from genome assembly GCA_025379985.1 of Phyllomedusa bahiana. Taxonomy (NCBI): domain Eukaryota; kingdom Metazoa; phylum Chordata; class Amphibia; order Anura; family Hylidae; genus Phyllomedusa; species Phyllomedusa bahiana. The sequence continues at coordinate 4,593 of JAODAL010046655.1, forward strand.
TCATAAATATGTGAACAGAAGGGTGGGCCATCCTTGAGTTTCGGTTTGTTAAAAGGTGCACGGAGTGCGGACGTTGGGAGCTGTACCTACGATAGGGCAGTACATGTCCTTTACGGGATGGATGAATGTGTTTCCGGCCCAGGCACACCAACAACTTGGAAGGGACGACACTTTCTCCTCCCCGTTGTCACACTTTGGCCCCTGCGCCCAAGTCCGCCTCCTCCTCCCCCCACACCCAAATTTGCCCCACAATTGCCCATACCACATGTGTAGGGACAGCGGTCTCACGCATTCTACAATGGCTTTTCCTCAGCGAAGAAGTCCACAGGGGAGGAACTGTCCGGTCATGCGCAAAAAACGATGTGTGGGTTTTTCCGCGCCAACTGCAAAACGGAACCATGGGGACGGACAAAGGGGGAACATGGTGTCTGGTGCACCAGGAGGGTTGGTCCCTGCGCCCTGCATGGTGCACGTGTTCAATCTGGTTGTGGAAAGGGTCCCGAAGTCTTCCCCCGCTTCGAAGTTTGAAAATGGCCAAAAGGAAACTGTGCATCCTTCATCCATTCCTACAAAACCAGGAACACCCCCCTGAGTTGCAGCAGCAGAACGGCCCCCCCCAACACAATTTGTAAGCAAGTTTTTACCCGTTGGGAAATTCCCCGCCCCACTGTTGGGGCGACGTAGAAAAGAGAAAGGCCCTTAACGATTTTTTGAGATCCAGCGGACAGGATATCCCCTGTTAAATTTGAGTGCCCTTGGGAGCTCATGGTAACCCGCCGTTTGTGAGGCCATTCGAAAAGGACGCCCCGTTATTTGTCAGTACCAGGACTACGGATGAATAACGTCATTCCACTGCTTTAGTCCTGGAACAGTGCTGAAAAATCTGTCGGGCAGGGGGGTGGAACGTGGGAAAATCTCGTGGCCACATGAGTCCGGGGGGGCTGGGTGGGGGGAGGAGGAGAATTGGAGAAAAGCTTGTTGGGGGAAGAGTGGATTTTCAAAACCCCGGGGCAAGAGAGGAGGGGAGGAGCAGTGGAGGAGGTAAATGGAGATGAGGAAAACAGGCAGATGACCCGCAAGCACCGGGCTTAACTGGGAGAAGGGGAGGGAGCCCCCCGGGGTCCTTTTGCAGTGGCCCGAGCATGCGGATTTGCCTGGTAGTGCAAGCCCAATGTCGCATCCCGGGGAGGATATTTTTGGCTCCCACCCTATTGGGCCCCGCTACCGGGCCAAAATTGGGAGCCTTTTTTCCGCTATTCAAGGGAGGGCAAACTCAAATATATAGGGGGGAAAACCTCCGTATCATTGGCCCTACTATGTGCGGCATCGTCCCTCCTCTGACAGGTCTGACCGGGGTTTTTTCAGCGCTGACGTACTACTGCCGCGGCTGTGGGGGTAAGTTGGGGGGGGTCGGGCAGTACCAGCTCCATCAGCCAACCTAAGTCTGGAGCATGGGTGACACTTCCCTTCCCCCGCCAGTGAGGAGGGCAGTGCCCGCAGCAGCAGAAGCAGGGTGGGGAGCCCAAAACAACAGGTGGTGGCCACTTGGACAGCACTCTGCCCCCCTTAGAAGATCCCCTGGCTTCTGGGGGGCCCCCTTTTGGTTTTGTGGCCGCAAAATTGCCGAGTTTTTCCCCGTGGAGAAGGTCCTGCCCCCCCCCCCCCCCCCCAGTAGTGTGGCATCAGGGGGTTTTTCAGTGCGGCGGGGGCCATCTTTCCCCAAGGGAAAACCCCTTTTGGGGCCAGGGGAAATGTGGAACGACTGCCTTTTGTCAAGAGAACAGGCATGTCGGCCAGGATTTCACACACCAATGCCTTTTGGCGTCAGACTACATCAGCCATGACGCCTCACCCAATCTGTGAGAAATGAGTCTGGGTTCAAACTACCTGCCTCAGCCACTATTCTGATGCCGCCACCCGCCTGATGCCACACATCTGCTGACAGTTTCTCCATCTGCCACCAACCATCTTTACCAGGGACTGGTATTGCCACCCACCTCCACACTCTGTCATTGTGCCACTGTCTGACCTCATGCTGCTGCTGTGGCTGCTGCCGTGACCTCCACACTGTGTCATTGTGCCACTCTCTGACCTCATGCTGTTGCTCCTGCCGCCGTCACCTCCACTCTCTGTCATTGTGCCACTCTGTGGCCTACTCCAGTTTTTGCCACCTCCAGAATGTGATTGTGCCACTGTCTGACCTCATGCTGCTGCTGTGGCTGCTGCCGTGACCTAGACACTGTGTCATTGTGCCACTCTGTGGCCTATTCCTGTTTTTGCCACCTCCAGAATGTCATTGTGCCACTGTCTGACCTCATGCTGCTTCCGCCGTCACCTCCACTCTCTATGTCATTGTGGCCACCTGTATGCACCTCATTGGCTGCTGCTCATGTGGCTGTGCTGCTCGTGACCTAGACACTGTGTCATTGTGCCACTCTGTGGCCTATTCCTGTTTTTGCCACCTACAGAATGTCATTGTGCCGCTGTCTGACCTCATGCTGTGGCTCCTGCCGCCGTCATCTCCACTCTCTGTCATTGTGCCACTCTGTGGCCTACTCCTGTTTTTGCCACCTCTAGAATGTCATTGTGCCACTGTCTGACCTCATGCTGCTGCTGTGGCTGCTGCCGTGACCTAGACACTGTGTCATTGTGCCACTCTGTGGCCTATTCCTGTTTTAGCCACCTCCAGAATGTCATTGTGCCACTGTCTGACCTCATGCTGCTGTGGCTGCCGCCGTCACCTCCACACTCTGTCACTGATGTTTCCACCTGAGCTCTCAGCTTTTTTTTTCCAGCTTTTGCTGGCATGACTTTATCAGGCAACATTCCCGCTTCAGTTTTTTTGGTCAGTTTTGCCCTCTTAAGTGCCCAGGGAATTTTATAGTGAAGCGATTCTAAGAGCGGCGGCAGTCATGTGCGTGTCATACTAAAACACAACATTGTATGAAGACCAAACCAAGTTCCCTCTGCATATTTAAGCATGGCACAACGTTCTACAGCACCCTGCAGGCTCTGTGCAGCCTGGAAATAGCTGTTTTTTAACGTGATTCGTCCTGATGTAATTCGGAACGAAGTTATTTTTTGTCGGGAAATTCGGCGAAGTGAGCAAACCGAATTTTGAGAAATTCGCCCATCTCTGATCATGGCACCAAGTCCTCTAGTTGCTGCTCTTTGCTATGGCTGTCTGTCCTGGTTAATGAAGAGGCATCACTTACGTACTTGCTTTATTTCCTACCCAAGGCTTATACTCGAGTCAAAACGTTGTCCCAGTTTTTTTGTGGTAAAATTAGGAGCCTCGGCTTATATTTCAGTCGGCTTATACTCGAGTATATACGGTATATTGATTAGATAAAGTTTTAATGAGTAAATTAAATTAATTGTGGCTGCCGATGTACTCCCTAGCAACCCAGAAGGCCTAAAAAAGGCTTCCAGCTGCCTGTGACATCATTACGCCCAGCCGTGCCCTGAGGACAGGGCCGGTGATAAAAATTGACAGCTGCAATGTATAGCAGTACTGTTATGCATTGTGACAGTGATCTGAAGATCATTGATACAAGTCCTCTGTGAGAAAATGTAAAATAAATGTGAAAAAGTAAAAAAAGATAAAAAACAAAAAGTAAAACACAAAAAAAAACTAAAGTATGCATATTTGGCCTATAAATCTGTCATATTATTTAACCTGCATGATGAAGCCGTAGGAATAAAAAGTCTCAGAATTGCGATTTGGGTTTATCCCACAGCACATAAAATTGAATAAGCGATCAAACAGTCATAAAAACGGCAAAGTGATACCAATGAAAACATCAGTTCATCCCATAAATAAAAAGCCCTTACACTGTTCTGTATACAGAAAAGTAAAAAAGTTATGGCTATCAGAAAATGGCAATGCATAAATTTTGTTTTACACAATAGAAACATTTTTTTTTAAAGTGCTACAACATAAAAAAGCTATATAAATTGGTTATTGCCGTAATTGTATCGACCTACAGAGTAAAACTAACTTGTCATGTATATTGCACGGTGAGCACTGTTAAAAATTAAAAACAAACAATACTAGGATTGCAGTATTTTCTTCACCCTGACTTTCAAAAACAAATTTAAAAGCGATAAAAAGCCTTGTCTCCATAAAAATGATATCAATAAAAACATCACCTCATCTGTCACAAAATCAAGCCCCTACACAGCTCTGTACACTCCCAAAGTTTAATTGTGTAAAAGCAGTATAACATAAAAATATATACAATATTGGTATCCATGTAATTGTATCGACCTGCAGAGTAAGGGTAGCATGACATTTATACTGCCTGTTGACCGCTGTATAAAATAAAAAAAAACACTACCAGGATTACTGTATTTTGTTCATCCTGCCTCCCAAAAACCATCATAAAATGTGATCAAAGCCTCATAAGAACCTCATAATGGAACTAATGAAAATGGCTACTCATCCCACAAAAACAAGCCCTTAATCAGCTTCATATATACAAACATATTTCTATTATGTAATGGTAAAAAAAACAAAAAAAAACTATATAAAATTGTTATTGTTGTAATTACACTGACCTCCATAAAAAAGTTGTCCTGTCATTTATATCACACGGTGAACACTGTAAAATGAAGCAGCTAACAATGGTGGAATTGTGTTTTTTAAAAAAAAACTATGGAACACCTGTGTGCTCAAAATACACCCCTCTATGAGATCCATGAGGGGTGTTGAACCCTAGCTAGGGTGACTTCTGGAAGGTTTCACTTGTTCTGGTAATTTGGAGGCTTCTCAAATGCCACATAGCACCCACCAAAATCTGCATTCCAAAAGCCAAAAAGCGCTCCCTCCCTTGTACCTCCTGTCATGTGCCCAAACAGCAATTAACACCCACATATATGGAATTGCCACATTTGAAAGAAATTGTGCAATACATTTTGGGATGCTCTTTTTATCCAGGATTCCTTGTAAAAATTTAACATTTACAGTTAAAACTGCAGATTTTTTGAAAAAAATAAATGTAATAAATCCTTTTTGACAGTATATTTTTTAAGGGGTGTGTTCTCCAACATGGAGTCTTTTTAGAAGTGTTTTAGCACAATGAGGGAGGGGGGTCTGCAGACTTGTAATGGCGCCTAAAGAAAATCATAGTAGAAATGAGACCCCAAAGTTCAGTGGGTGCTCCTCCTATTCTGAGGCTTCTGGTTGAGTCAAATAGCGCACTAGGGGAACATATTGGATAGCTCTAAAAATGGCAGAATTGGTGAAATCGATATTGCATTGCATTTCCCTGTTATCATCTACTGTGTCCCAGAAAATAATAGCTAAAAATTTAAAATCTGCAAAAAAAGTGAAATTTTGAAATTTCATCTCCACTTTGTTTTCATTTCTGTGAAACACCTAATGGGTTAATAAACTTCCTAAATGCTGTTCTGAATACTTTAAGAGGTGTAGTTTCTTAGATTGAGTCACCTGTGGCGGTGTCTAACATACAGACCCCTCAAAACCACATCAGAACTGGACTGGTCCCTAAAAAATCAATGTTGCAAATTTTCTTGAAAATTAAAAAAAATATTACCACATTTCTAAGCCCCATAATGTAAAAAAAAATGAATACATTTAAAAAATTATGCCAAACTACAGTAGACATATGGTAGATGCTACATATTAGCTATTTTGTGTAGAATAACAAGTTTTTTAACTTTGGAAATGGCAATTTTTTTTAAAGTTTTCCCAATATGTTGATATTTTTCCCAAAGAAGCAAGAATTGTATGGACCAAAATTTCTTACTAATGTAAAGCACGTGTCACAAGAAAACAGTCTTTGAATCACATGGATAGGTAAAAGTATTAAAAAGTTATTCTTACACATGTCCACGTGATCACACATTGAATTGGTGATGGAGACAGAGGGAGCCTCCTCCCTCTGTCATTTCTTAGATTTACGGTCCCAATTGACCATAGTTTGTATAGGGTTTATTAGCCGTGACTAGTAATGAGTAGGGATGAGCGATATTATTGACAAAAGTTAAAATCGGCACGATTTTTAGGCTGATCGGAAATTTCCGATCACGCGATAGTTTAGGTGACAATCTTACAGATAATCTATTACTATCAGACCATTTTCAGCGTTTCCTGTCATTTTGGTGGCCAGCCAATCAGCTCTGAGGATAGAGGGGGGTCAGGAGGATGTACAACGTCACCACTTTGTGGTGTATGGATCTCATTGGCTGCAAAAATCACGTGACCTCATTTTATATATGCTGCTGCATTTCCTGTTTGAGCTCATACTCTGTCTATGCCTCTTCACAGCAGGACGTGTCTGTCTCAGTTTAAACCAGTAGCTGTTCTAACAGCTCTGAAAGATAATCTCTTCTAATACAAGAAACCATCCACCTACCTATAGCTTAGTATAGAGTTAGATTAGAGAATTGCCCTTCTTATTTGATTCGAGAAAGTTTTAAGGATATCTTCTGGTGTGTGTAGCCGCGGGGCTGCGGGGGGGGGGGGGGGGTCAATGGGGAGAGGCTTTTGAAACGAAGGGCGATATTTTGCAGCTCAGTGTGTTCTGTGATCTTCAATTGAAAAAGAATTGTTTTCTACCACTTTTTTGGCCAGCTGCTAGCAGTTGAAATTGTTCCTGTGTTTTCAGTTCTTTTACTCTCACAGCGATGGGGGGGAGGGGAGGAGGAGAGGCATTTGAAAAGAAGATAGTTTGCAGCTCAGTGTGTTCTGTGATTTTCAATTGAAAAATAATTGTTTTCTAACACTTTCTTGGCCATCAGACCTCTGCTAGCAGTTGAAATTGTCCCTGTGTTTTCAGTCCTTTTGCAATCACTGCGTGTCAGGGTTCCCAAAAACCAGCTTAACTTATCCCTATAACTTTTAAATAGTTTTACTGAAGTCCGTGGGTCTCAATTTGGCGCAAAGAGTCCAATTGTACGAATATTGTGTTCTACAAATTTCCTAGTAAATTACGCTTGTAGTCAGTGGTGCGAATGCTGCCATATTAATCCATATAATATTTAAATACTCTTATTGCAGTCCATGCGTCTGTTTGGCACAAAGAGTTCAGTTGTACGAATATTGTGTTCTGCAAATTTACTAGTAAATTACGCTTGTAGTCAGTGGAGCAAAGGTTGCCATATTAATCAATATAAAAATTAAATACGCGTATTGCAGTCCGTGCGTCTGTTTGGCGCAAAGAGTTCAGTTGTACGCATATTGTGTTATACATATTTCCTAGTAATTAACACCTGTAGTCAGTGGTGCGAAGGCTGCCATATTAATCCATATATAACTTTTTAATACTTCTATTTCACAGTTTGGCGCTAATCGTGCATTTGTACGATAGTTTGTTGGAAACTATCAATTGCTAGTCCTACTGGGCAGTTGTAAATCTCAGGGACTGAAGGAAGGACACTGTTGATTTGGTGTTACGGTTCTTCCACCAGACCGCATTTCACAGATATTTGATAGAAACAATTCTGTTTCTAATCCTAGTTGGCTATTGGAAATTAGAGGGATTTAAGAATAGCTGTGATTTGCCGTCTTTCAATAAGAGACTGTCAATCTTCCATACCGTTTTAATTTTTATCTTTCTGAACATGGAGCGAAATGCAGGTGATAAGCGAGCAAAGAGGAATGTAGGACATGAAGGTAGAGGTACGAGAGAAGGTGCTCCTTCAGTGCTGGAGACAACAACGCAACCCAGCGTATCTTCGGTTTCAGGACGTCCAGGCCTGTCATTGCAGGGTGGGTCCCCTGTGAATCTCAGTAACGAACAGGTCGCCAATCTGTTCTTCGTGGTTAATGAAACCCTTTGCATCCAGCAGTCATACCTCCTCGTCCAAACAGTCACGGCCACAAATGTCGTCATCATCATCGTCAGCATCCGTACAACATGAAGTGAAGGCAGCCCAAATGTCAACTCGTGTACCCACCACTGTGGATAATCCTTTTTCCCTGAAGACCTCTTTGATGACAAAATGCGGTTGGGGTCAGAAGGCATTTCAAAATATCAAGAGGCCAAAAAGGATGATTTTGTCTGCTCTGATGCCCAATCGCTGATGCCATCAGAAGAAGAGAAGGAAGTCGGTCAATCGGCAAAAATCCCAGGCGGTCGACAACGCCTTGCAGTGCCTGTTGCTTGTAGCCCGCAGCTCCAGGATGCAGAATGTCAGGACGAGGAAGTCACCTGTGTTAATGATGATGATGACATTGCGGCTCCAACGTGGACTTTTCAGCAGAATTTGCTTGGAGGGCGCTTCATCACTGGACGAGGAGGAAGACGATGGGGTAGTGTCAGTACGGGTCCCACCTAAAAAAAGTGAGAGGGCGGTTGCACAAGTCCACTGAGATTATTCCGCCAGCCATGATCAGCGGAAACACCACTCCTCGCTTATCGAAAAGGTCCAGGACCTCTCAAGCCGGGGCCTTTTTTGAGCAAGCCTCTGATTCACTAAAGCGATGTCATATGCCGCCTTTCCCGTAAAGCCATCAGTAGAGGGAAGAATCTTAGGTATTTAAACCACCACCAACATGTCTAGTCACATGCAGCGAATGCATGAGTTGAAATGGAGGGAACACTTGGCGAAAGAAGGCCATACCAATCCCGGGCTTCCAACCACTGTCTCACCCTCTTTCTCCGCCTCTTCCTCCTCTGCCACTTCCAAGACAAAGCGTTCTTCAGCTGCCCATGTCTCTCAGAGTCATGATCAGCCTCCGCTTCAGCCTCCACCATCGTCTGAGTACCACCAGCACCACCAGACACCCATCCTACCCCTTCTCCTTCCACCAGTTTGACCTGCAAGCCGTAGAGCGGCCAGTCTAGCAGCCAGCCTTCTGTCTTCCAGGTTTGGGAGCAGAAGAAACACTTTAAGCCAAACCATCCCAAAAGCCAAAAGCCTGAATGTCAGCATTGCAGGCTTTTGGTTTTTTGGAAATGTTGCCTTTCCTCTGGTGGACACAGATGGTTTCCGCCACGTCATGGACCTTGCTAGCCCCCAATACCAGATGGCGAGCAGGCATTACATCTCCATAAAAAGCTGTCCCTGCCCTGGCCAGCCACGTGTCAGCTAAAATTTCAAGCGCATTGTCTGCATCTGTGTCCGGCAAAGTCCATCTGACCCCCGATACATAGACTAGTAAGCACGGCCAAGGCCGCTATATCTCTGTGACAGCTCACTGGGAGAGCTGGGTGGATGTCTCTGGTGGTGATGTTGGCTCTCAGGCTCGGCGCACGCTCTTCAAAACCGCAGGGATGGTGCAGGGTTCTTTCCCCCAAGGTCCACTGGTAGCATCACGCGCCTAGAAAAACCAGGCCGTGTTGAAATTAATCTGTCTTGGAGACCGTCAACACACAGGTCAGGAGCTGTGGACGGCTCTTCACAACGAGACCGAGCGCTAGCTGGGTGACATAAACCTTGTGCCAGGCAAGGTGGTGTGCGATAACTGTAGAAATCTCCTGGCCGTCATTTAGATCGGCAGGCCGGAACACATCCATGCCTAGCACACATCATGAACCTCGTCGTCCAGAAATTTTTAAAGCGCTACCTGGGTCTGGACTGCCTGCTGAGGAAGTCTCAAATCTGAGCTCACACTTCCGCCATTCGCACCCTGCTTCGTCCCGCCTGGCTCCGTTGCTGCGTCAGCTCGGCATCCCGTCAACCGTCTCATTGTTGACGTGGCAACACGCTGGAATTCTACCCTCCACATGCTCCAGCGATTGTGGCAGCAGCGCAATGCCATTACACGGTACGAAGTGACACATGGCCAGACAAGCAGCGGTGCAGACCTCGGGTTGTTGAGCCACCAAGAGTGGAGCAGGTGACTTTAGTCTGCACCATCCTTGCGAGTTTTGAACGAAGCCACCAAAATGGTCAGTGCGGACAATGCCCTTGTCAGCTTGAGCTATGTGGTGATCTTAGTTCATGGAAAAAATCGTTGGACACTCTGACACAGTAGGTCCCATAGCGACGGTGAGGAGACGGCACAGATGGGACACGGGCCTTTCTCTCCATCGAATCCAGAAGGCCCGACAGTTTCACAACTTTATTGGTCTTCATTAGGAAGTGGTTTGGGGTCCAGGGCTAATGGAAGGCCGTGCCTCAGCTGTCAGGGAACAGCATCTGAGGCAAGTCAGGGCTGTGTTGAAGCTGAGGCGGAGGAAGCGGAGGAGGAGGAGGAGGAGGTATTCCTGGACACCGACGTTACTGATGTCTATGCCCTTTGGGAAAAAGGTTGGGCACAGATTTGAGGTGGAGGAGGAAGATGAGGAAGATCAGTTTGCTAGTGCCCCTCAACCCAGAGTCTTTGGAAATCAAGGCTCCATCTCTCACATGAGTGCTTGGATGCTCCATTTCCTCCAACATGATCCTCGCATTAAGGCCATCAAACTGAACAACAGTTACTGGATGGCCACCCCCCTCAATCCCCCTTACAAAGCCCAAACCAGCACTTTCCTTCCACCCACCCAAATAGAGAGTAAAATGCAGGAATTGGGGGGGACCGTGCTGATTGATCAACTGGAGACATCTGTTGCGTCTGCTTCACGTTCTTCAACTGTCACGCTGGAACAATGTCAGCAGCGTAACAGCAGTAGAGTGCCCAGTAGCTGCACCAGCAGACATTGTGGCAGAAGCCTAATGGGTGACCTCTGGCAATCCTTATTTACCACCTCACCAAGCATGAAAGCAGGCACAAATCCAAAAAACACAGAGACCGACTTAAGATCATGGTGCACGACTATCTGCTCTCAACACCGATGTTTTTGTATATGTCAGACCCAAATCGACTTCCGGGGATCCAAAATGGATGAATGGCCCGAGTGGCTCGCCACGCCATAGAGGTGTTGTCCTGCCCATAAACCAGCGTCATATCTGAGCGGACCTTCAGCACAGCTGGGGAGTCATTAACAGACAAACGCATCCAGCTTTCCACCGATAATGTGGATCCGTTTGACTTTCCCTCAAAGATGAATCAGGCGTGAATCTCTGATGATGTTGTGGCCCAATTGCCGAGGTCACCGATTAGTTGCCGTCTACTTCACATTCCTCTTCAAACAGAAATGGTCCTCTTGAAAAAAAAAATTTTAAATGATTTCTTACTCCAATTTTTATTCTCAGTTCCCAAAAGGTCATTTTGCTGGTTTTGCAGTGAGGAGACTATAAAAGACACCAATTGTACGCGGTTTCATGAAAAAAACGTATTCCATTTACTCACTTCATCTTTAAAATTTTTTGCACTGTCAATGGTTTTGGGGTCATGGTGCTGTGAGATACAGCTATAATCAAGGTCCTTAGGAAAAACAGAAATGTGGCTTCTAAGTAGCATTTCTCCCTCACAATTTTTAACAGTGGCTGAGAAGTTTTATATATATTTTATAATTTTTTTGGGTCATGCTGCTGTGAAATGCAGCAATACTACAGGTCCTATTATAAAAAATGTGGTTTCAAACAGACATTTGTTCTTCACAAATGTCAAGAGTGGCCAAAGGGTCATGTTTTGAATTTTGGGGGGCATGTTGCTGTGAAATACAGCTATACTATAGGTCCTATTGTAAAAAATGTGGTTTCTAACAGACATTTGTTCTTCACAATTGTCAAAAGTGGCTGAAGGGTCATGTTATTTGGCATGGTGCTGTCAAAAACAGGAATAGGTAGGACACTGTTAATGGACAAACATTGCAAAATGACTTGTTTTTGCAAGATCTTTAACATAGCTAGCAATCCCTGTAGTGAGACAACCCATTTAATACCATTAACAAAAAGAGAAACAAAGACGTGGTGGGATTCCATCTTATTTTAAAAATGTGTTTTCTAGAACTAAACTACTAAAAAAATTGCATGTACAAAAAGTTTATACAAATATTCCTCTGAATTGTACAAGGGAGGTACAGGAAGACTTGAACAGATGTAGGTTTTTTTCTGGGGAAAATGGAGTATGGAGCACATTTTCCACCCCAAGAACAGAGAACAATTTCCTCCAACACTTTAGGTTTAAAAAGGGGAAAAAAAAAGAATGGGCCCCCCAAAAAAAAGGGCCAACCCCTGGGAATGGGGGCTTGTTTTTTCGTTGCTGCGTTTTTAGGTAAGGGAATTTTTGCCGTGTTTAATGGATGATGACGCTAGCCTGGGCTCTCACCGCACCCCCTGTTTAAAAAGGGTCCTGCTAGCTGAACCTGCATGTTAATAGATAATGAACATCAGCCCTGGCTCTCACCGCACCCACTGTAACTCGGGCCCTGCTAGCTGAACCTGCGTGTTAATAGATGACGGACGCCAGCCCTTGCTCTCACCACACCCACTGTAAGCCCGGCCCTGCCAGCTGAACCTGCGTGATCCACGTTTACAGCCTCACCCGCCTTGATCAGTAATTTCCTTCAAACCACTTGACAGTAGAATGCAGGATTTTCAGACAGGCATCGTTGACCTACTGGGGACATCTGTTTAGTTTGCTTCACATTCTAATGTCACGGTGGAACAATGTCACCAGTAGAATGGCAAATAGCTCTAGCAGCAGCAGTATTGGAAAATGAGTTGTTTTTAATATAGTTTATTTTATGCTGATAGTCCATAAGGGCACCTGCGCGAGTTTTTTGGGTCATGCTGCATTACAGGATATGGATAGTCAATGTCCATTTCACTAAAATAATGCTTTAAAGACTACTTTCTTCCGGCACTTTTTAATCTGTGGGTCATGCAGGTTTGAGGGTCATGCTGCGGTCCCGGACAGGCACAGTCAATGTCCAGTTCAACTAAAATGGTGGTTAAAAGACTCCTTTGTCAAGCACTTTTTAATCTGTGGGTCAGACAGGTTTAATGGCCATACTGTGGTACAGAACAGGTATAGTCATATGTCCAGTTCAACTAAAATGGTGGTTCAAAGACTCCTTTTTCAGGCACTTTTTAATCTGTGGGTCAGACAGGTTTAAGGGTCATGCTGTAGTCCAGGACCGGCATAGTCAAGAGTGATAAGCGATTACGTCGACTATCGTCATCGGGTCGATAGTCGATATTGTCAATTATGAAGACGATTTCCGATAGTCGATAATAGATTATCGCCGATGACCATTAAAGTCTATGGGAGAGGAACAACACCTTCATTCTTACACCCAAACAGGGCTGGAGAAGCTGGAATTAACATCCACAACAGTAAACTGGATACGTGCTACATCTTAGGCAACACACTTAGGTTATAAAAGTCACAGAAACAAAAGTCACAGACCATTCACTATCCCTGTCTTGTACCACAGCATGACACTTAAACCTGCATGACCCACAAATTAAAAAAGTGCCATCATTTTAGTTGAACTGGACATTGATTATCCATGTCCTGGGCCACAGCATGAGCCCCGAACCTGCATGACCCCCAGATTAAAAAAGTGCCGGAAAAGGAGTCTTTTAACCACTATTTCAGTTGAACTGGACATTGACTATATATGTCCTGGACCGCAGCATGACCCTCAAACCTGCATGACCCACAGATTATAAAGTGCCGGAAAAAGGAGTCTTTTAACCACCATTTTAGTTGAACTGGACATTGACTATACATGTCCTGGGCCGCAGCATGACCCCAAAACCTGTCTGACCCACAGATTAAAAAGTGCTGGAAAAAGGAGTCTTTGAACCACCATTTTATTTTCACTGGACATAGACTATCCCTGTCCTGGGCCACAGCATGAGCCCCAAACCTGCATGACCCCCAGATTTAAAAAGTGCCGGAAAAAGGAGTCTTTCAACCACCATTTTAGTTGAACTGGACATTGACTATCCATGTCCTGGACTGCAGCATGACCCAAAAACCAGCACAGGTGCCCTTATGGACCATCAGTAGAAAATTTCTCAATAAGAAATAAACTATAATAAAAACAACTCGTTTTCCATTACTGCTGCTGCTAGAGCTACTTGCCATTCTACTGGTGACATTATTCCACTGTGACATTAGAATGTGAAGCAAACGAAACAGATGTCCCAGTAGGTCAACGGGCCGCTGAAAATCCCCCTTTTAGGGGAAAAAACTGACAAGGCGGGGAGGCTGTAAACTGGATCAGCAGGTTTCAGCGGGAGGGCCGGCTTACAGTGGCTGTTTTGAAAAGCAAGGGCTGGCGTCCGTCATCTATTAACACGCAGGTTCAGCTAGCAGGGCCCAAGTTACATTTGGGGGCGGTGAGAGCCAGGGCTGGTGTTCGTCATCTTTTAGCATGCAGGTTCAGCTAGCAGTGCCCGAGTTACGTGGGTGTGGTGATAGTCCAGGCAGGCGTCCGTCATCCATTAACATGGCAAAAAATGCCTTTATGATGCAGCATCGAAAACAGTCGTGCTGAAGCAGAGTGCGGAAGCAGAAGTGTGAGCTCAGACCTCCAGTCTTCCCCAGTGCACAGTCAAGACCTGGGTAGAAATTTCTGCCTCTACGACAGCGCTTTCCCCTTCGTATGAGTGTGGACCAATTGAGCTTCACTTGGAAATGCTGGTAGTTGACGATCCTGTTTCACCCAGGTGCCCTTTTTCTTTGCATTCTTTTTCTCGTTTTACTCAACGTGTTTGAGGAAATTGTCTCTGTTCTTGGGGTGGTGAATGTGCTCCATACAAACCCTTCCTCTGAATAACCTACATCTATTCAAGTCTTTCCTGTAAACCCCCCTTGTACAATTCAGAGGAATGTTTGTATCACTATTTTGTACATGCAATTTTTTTAGTAGTTTAATTCTAGAAAACACATTTTTTTAAAAGGATGGAATCCCACCACGTCTTTGTTTCTCTTTTTTTTATTGTAAAAAATGGGTTGTGTCACTACAGGGATTGCTAGCTATGTTAAAGATCTTGCAAAAACAAGTCATTTTGCAATATGTGTCCATTAACAGTGTCCTACCTATTCCTGTTTCTGACAGCACCATCACCCTTGAGCCACTGTTGACAATTGTGAAGAACAAATGTCTGTTAGAAACCACATTTTTTACAATAAGACCTGTAGTATAGATGCATTTCACAGCGACATGCCCCCAAAAATTCAAAATATGAACCCTTGAACCACTCTTGACAATTGTGAAGAACAAATGTCTGTTAGAAACCACATTTTTTTTATAATAGGAAGTCTATTATTGCTGCATTTCAAATCAGCATGACCCAAAAAATTATAAAAATGACTTCTCAGCCACTGTTAAAAATTGTGAGGGAGAAATGCCACTTAGAAGCCACATTTCTGTTCCAAAGAACCATGATTATAGCTGTATCTCACAGCAACATGACCCCAAAACCATTGACAAAGCAAAAAATTCTAAAGCTAAAGTGAGTAAATGGAATACGTTTTTGTCATGAAACCTTGGTGTCTTTTACAGTCTCCACACCGCAAAACCAGAAAAATTATCTTTTGGGAACTGAGAATAAAAATTGCAGTAAGACATGATCATCTAAAAAAAAAAAGTTTTCAAGAGGACCATTTCTTTTGGAAGAGGAATGTGAAGTAGACCGGCAACTAATCGGTGACCTCGGCAGTTGGGGCCACAACATCATCAGAGATACATGCCTGATTCATCTTGATGAAAGTCAAATGATCCCCATTATCTGTGGAAAGCCGGATGCTTTTGTTTGTAATGACTCCTCCAGCTGTGCTGAACTTCCGCTCAGATATGACGCAGGCTGCTGGGCAGGACAACAGCTCTATGGCGTGGCGAGCAAGCTCGAGCCAATTATCCATTTTGGATACCCAGAAGTCGATTGGGTCTGGAAAACATCCAAAAACATCGGTGTTGAGACGCAGATAGTCGTGCACCATGATCTTAAGCTGTTCTCTGTGTGTTATATGTGTGCCCCGCATTACATGCGTTGGTGAGGTGGTAAATAAAGATTGCACGAGGTCACCCATTAGGCTTCAGCCACATTGCCTGCTGCTGCTGCTGCTGCCGCTACGGCTACTTGGCACTCTACTGCTGTCACGTTGCTGACGTTGTTCCACCGTAACATTTGAAGAACGTGAAGCAGACGCAACAGATGTCTCCAGTTCATCAATCAGCAAGGTCTCCATTTCCTGCTTTTTACTCTCTATTTGGGTGGGTGGAAGGAAAGTGCTGAGTTTTGTTTTGTACCAGGGATCCAGGAGGGTGGCCACCCAGTAACTGTTGTTCATTTTGATGGCCTTAATGCGAGGATCATGTTGGAGGAAATGGAGCATCCAAGCACTCATGTGAGAGATGAAGCCTTGATTTCCCAAGCCTCTGGGTCAAGGTGTACTAGCAAACTGATCTTCCTCATCTTCCTCCTCCGCCTCAAATTCGCACCAACCTCTTTCCAAGGCAGGGACGTCGGTAACGTCGGTGTCCAGGAATACCTCATCCTCCTCCTCCTCAGCTTCCTCCGGCACAGCTCAACACAGCCCTGACTTGCCTGAGATGATGCACCCTGAGAGCTGGGGCGCCGCCTTGCACTAGCCCTGGACCGTGAACCACTGCCTAATGAAGACCGATAAAGTTGTTAAACTGTCGGGCCTTGTGGATTAGACGGAGAGAAAGGCTCCGTGTTCGCATCTGTGTTCGTCTCCTCCTCCGTCGCTGGTTGGACCTGATGTTTCAGTGTGTCCAACGATCGTTCCAGAACTAAGATCACCACAATGCTCATGCTGACAAGGGCATTGTCCGCACTGACCATTTTGGTGGCTTCTTCAAAACTGGCAAGGATGGTGCAGAGCTCCTTCACCTGCCTCCACTCTCGGTGGCTCAACACCCCGAGGTCCGCACCGCTGCTTGTCAGGTCATGTGTCACTACGTACTGCGTAATGGCATTGCGCTGCTGTCACAATCTCTGTCACAATGCAGCCAGGCGGGATGAAGCAGGGTGTGAATGGCGGAAGTGCGAGCTCAGACCTCGAGCCTTCCTCAGCAGGCAGTCCAGACCCGGGTAGCGCTTTAGAAATTTCTGGACTACAAGGTTCATGACATGTGCCAGGCAAGGGATTTGCTCCGGCCTACGATCTTAAGGACGGCCAGCAGATTTCGACCATTATCGCACATCACCTTGCCTGTCACAAGGTTCTTGTCACCCAGCCAGCACTTGGTCTCGTTGCGGAGAGCCGTCCACAGCTCCTGACCTGTGTGTTGACGGTCTCCAAGACAGATTAATTTCAACACGGTCTGGTTTCTCTGCGCACGTGATGCCACCAGATGACCTTGGGGGAAAGAACCCTGCATTATCCCTGCGGTTTTGAAGAGCATGTGCCGAGCCTGAGAGCCACCGTCACCACCAGAGACATCCACCCAGCTCACCCAGTGAACTGTCACAGAGATATAGCTGCCTTGTCCGTGCTTACTAGTCCATGTGTCGGTGGTCAGATGGACTTTGCCGGACACAGATGCAAACAAAGCGCTTGAAAGTTTAGATAACACATGGCTGGCCAGGGCAGGGACGGCTTTTCTGGAAAAGAAATGCCTGCTCGGCATCTGGTATTGGGGGCAGGCAAGGGCCATGACGTGGCGGAACCCATCTGTGTCCACCAAACGGAAAGGCAACATTTCCAAGCCAAAAGCCTGACAATGCCGACATTCAGGCTTTTGGCTTTGGGATGGTTTGGCTTAAAGTGTTTTTCTGCTCCCAAACCAGGAAGACAGAAGGCTGGCTGCTCGACTGGCCGCTGTACGGCGTGCAGGTCATCAAACTGGTGGAAGGAGAATGGGTAGGATGAGTCTTTGGTGGTGCTGGTGGTACTCAGGCAACGGTGGAGGCTGAAGCGGAGGCTGATCCCTGATCTAGACTCTGAGAGACATGGGCAGCTGAGGAACGCATGGTGGTGGTGGAGGAGGAGGAGGCAGAGACAGAGGGTGTGACAGTGGTTGGAAGCCCGGCATCGGTGTGGCCTTTTTTGGCCAAGTGTTCCCTCCATTTCAACTCATGCATTCGCTGCATGTGACTACACATGTTGTTGGTGGTTAAACACCTAAGATTCTTGCCTCTAGTGATGCGTTTACGTCAAAGGCGGCATATGACATCACTGGGTGAATCAGAGGCTTGCTCGAAAAAGGCCCAGGCTTGAGAGGTCCTGGATCTTTTCGACGGCGATAAGCAAGGAGCGGTGTTTCCGCTGATCGTGGGTGGTGGAATCATCTCAGCGGACTTCTGCAACCGCCCTCTCCTTTTTTGAGGCGGGACCCGTACTGACACTACCCCATCATCTTTCCCCTCGTCCAGTGATGAAGCGCTCGCAAGCAAATTCTTCGGAAAAGACCAAGTTGGAGCCGCAATGTCGTCATCATCATCATCAACACAGGTGACTTCGTCGTCCTGACATTTTGCATCCAGGAGCTGTGGGCTACAAGAAAGAGACGCTGCAAGGCGTTGCCGACCGCCCGGGATTTTTGCCGATTGACCGGCTTCTTTCTCCTCCTCTGATGGCATCAGTAACTGGGCGTCAGAGCAGACAAAATCATCCTCTTTGGCCTCTTGATCTTTTGAAATGCCTTCTGACCCCAACCGCATTTTGTCATCAAAGAGGTCTTCAGAAAATGGATTATCCACAGTGGTGGGTACACGAGTTGACATTTGGGCTGCCTTCGCTTCATGTTGGACGGATGCTGACGATGATGATGACGACATTTGTGGCTGTCACTGGGAGGACGAGGAGGTAAGACTGCTGGATGCAGGTTGCATTAACCACTGAAGAACAGATTGGCGTTGCTGTTCGTTACTGAGATTCACAGAGCCCTGACCCAGCGATGACAGGCCTGATGGTCCTGCAACTGACGATCCGCTGGCTTGCGTGTTGTCGCCAGCACTGGAAGGAGCACCTTCTCTCGTACCTCTACCTCCATGTCCTACACCCCTCTTTGCTTGCTTACCACCTGCATTTCGCTCCATGTTCAGAAAGATAAAAATTTAAGAAGGTATGGAAGAGTTTTTGACAGTCTCTTATTAAAAGACGGAAAATCACAGCTATTCTCAAATCCCTCTTATTTCCTACAGCCAACTAGGATTAGAAACTGAACGGTTTCTAGCGAATACCTGTGAAATGCGGTCTGGTGGAAGAACCGTAAGACAAAATCAACAGTGTTCTTCCTTCAGTCCCAGGGATTTACAACTGCCCAGTAGGACTAGGAATTGATAGTTTTCAACAAAATATCATACAAGTGCGCTATCTGCGCCAAACTGAGATTCAACGAGCGCAATAAAACTATTCAGAAGTTACACGGATGAGAAATTGCGTTTTTTGCAGCAATGACAAACGAGAACAGTTCCTAGAAAATGTCTCTATCAGAATTGTCAAACAACGTGGTTATTTGAAAAAAAACTAGGGCCACACCACGTGCAATACAGCTATTTAAAAGTTATACGGATAACAAACGGTGGTTTTTGTACCAATGAAATACACAATGTGGCGGTGCGACCTTAGAAGATCACATTTGTCCACCCCTAGATGTTCTGCAGCAGCTGAGTTCCAAGGTATGGGTAACAAGTTGCTGGCTGTCAATGAGGAAGGCCAGCAGTCTCGCAAGGGTAACAAGGAGTTAATTACTCAGGTGGTAATTAGGAGAGTTTCTCAGCTGCTTGTCCAACTCAGAGGCCTGTTAAATAGTCTGGTCTTCAGTGTACCAAGGGGGAGTGTGGCTCACAGTCAGTGGAGGAAGTGTGCAGGCCTCACCTAGGAGAGTATCCTGGGTGCTTTCCCCCTAGGCTTGAGAAAATCCAGACCCAAGGACTATATTGTACAGTGTGAGTACATGTTTGTGGGGCTGGGTAGTAGACCCAGACCACTGCTAGAGAGGGACTCTCTGTACGTTTAGTTAGTGGCTGGACGGCTTTATTTTGTTTGCTGTATATGTTTTGCTGTGTTGAAGAATAAAGCTGGCGGAGGCCAGACTTCAAGGGAATCCTGTGTCGACTTGCTGTTCCGTTTACCAAAGCGGCGATCCCAGAGCGAGATTGTCCCCCAGACAGGGCCAAGATGGCGGCCGAACATGAGTGAACGCTTACATATGGTGGAGGTATGCAATGGGCACATCGGCATCAGGACTGACACAGTAACTGAATTGGCGCAGTCCCGCAAAAATTGGTGCATGTGTTGCACAATTGAACGGGCATAAGAGTGCTGAACCAGTGGACTGGTGAATTTTGTACAGTGTTGGGGCTGCGGGGTTAAGTTAAAGGGCCAACAGCCAAACTACTACTGCTTCTGAAAAGTGACTGTGCATTGGAAGGACTGGTTTGCTGATCCTACAAAGCTGCATAGGATTGCTACAGCCGCTTTGAAAGGGCCAGATCCCCCAGCACAAGGACTGTGTGTTAGCTGGAAACTTTTACCAGCTGGGGAAAGCATGGGTCGCAGGAAGCAACCAAAGTCCTGGAGGGGAGGGCAGGTCATGTGTGAGTTAGTGCACCCCGGGACCACCCGACAAGCAGCACCAGATGACCGTAACCAACCAAAGTCCTGGTGGGGAGGGCTGGTCATGTGTGAGTTAGTACACCCCAGGACCTCCCAGCAAGCTGTACCTCCCTACCTTAACCAACCAAAGCCCAGGCGGGGCAAAGGCAAGTCAAAAAGAGACCTGGATTCTGTTGTTGCCAGGAGCAACCCATCTCTTCCGCAGAAAGGGGCTGGTTTAGGCCAGTATGAGAAACTGCTAGTAAGGACCCTGGAATTGCGAGTGGGTGCAATCCCATTTGAGGTTGATCTGGACTGTCGTCAGAACGTCTCCAGAATCGACCCAGAAGTAATACCCTTTATGAGGACCCGACCAGGACCTGGTGAGACTGTGGTTATATGTTTTGAGACTTGTCTTGGGGCTGTCGATCATGTGCTTGAGATATATGAGGGGCTACAGGTGGAAATCATACTTGGCAGAGACTTTCCGCTTTTCTGGCAGTTGTGGGGGCCAGAGGTGTCGCCAGGTGGAGAGAGCACCATGTCCGGGAAAGTGCCCCTTGCAGAGACTGTTGTACCACTGCTTAAAAAGGAAGAGCCAGAATTGTCCTCTGTTAATGTCCCTTCGAACAGGGGGGACGACTCCTCACTGATTAGCAGTCTAAATGCCAAACAGGATGTGATAAATGTACGCCCAGATAAAATGGACTCCCTAAGTGACCTGCATGCTGCTGTTTCCAAGGGCAACCAACTTCCACAGGGAACCGCTGCCACCGTCCAGCAGAGTCCAGCTGGAGGTGTCACACAGCAACAGGAGGTGTTGTTGACTGTTGTTGACAGATCCGGGAGTTCCAGGTGGATGGAATCACACCTCTGACGGATGAGGACTGTCATCGAGCTGTGTCCAGATGGTACAGGGACATTGTCCAAAGGGTGGAGACCCGACTGGAAGGGGGGAAGACTGTTCCTGTTACTAATGACACATCAAGTGACACTGTTAAACGTACATATGAATTGTGTGAGAACTTGGTCATGCTGGACAGAGGTCCAGAGGTGCCGCCAGGCCAGAAGACTCCAGGAAGCAGTTGCCGGACTGTTGGGGTGGGACTGGTCAAGTCTGATGAACTCAATATATTGCATGCTGAGTCATCTATTGAAAATTTTATTTTTGTGAAAAATGCTCTGTCTGAACAGGGGGGTGCCAGTAGCAGTCAGACGTCTGCTGCACCTGCGGGGGATGTGAAGGAAACATCCCCGCACATGACTGCAGTAAGTCAGTTACACAGGGCTTATGAGAGAAGTGCCCAGGGAAAGGTGTCCCTGGGCAATAATTAAGTTAGTGTAGAGAGTGAACAAACTTATTTGGAAATGACATCTCCAGCAGTGGAGCAAACTAGCTCAGGTCTGCCCCTAGAGGTTGGGGTTAACAGCGCTAGGAGTACTGTAGAGGATGTGTGTCCTGTGAGAGATAACCAGGAGAAAAGGGTTAACACGATCATCTCCAGGGGAGCTAAGCTGGTTGCCAGTAGCAACAAGGTATCCAATGCTCTTCCTGTGGGGAAATGTCATGAGTATGAATGCCCCGCAGTTGTAAGTGAAGCACCTGGGTTCCAGATGGTCAATGAGTCTACCTCTGACCAGAGCGCACTGTGTGAACGTGAGTGTAAAGTGCAAGTTGCAGATGCGCCCCGAGTGGTAGTGGTGGACAACAGCACAAGAAGTGCAGGTAATTTAGTCCCTGTGGTCTGTGACCTTAGTACAACTCAGGGTAGTGCCCAGTGTGAACTACCAGCTACAGCAGAAGAGGAGACTAGATCGTTCCCTGTAGGTGATAGTGGGTCTGAGTGTAGTGCAGAAGTTATGAGTCCCGGAAGTGATGGCCATGAAGAAAAATTTGTTATTTCTTTTGAAGCCAATGTCATCTCTAATAGCAACCAAGTGCCTTCTGCTACTAGGGATCTAGAAGAGGTGAATGTGTTGCAAGAGCTACACCTAGCAAGCGTGGTGCATGACAGGGAAAGGCTAGAGACGGAATGTGGTTGCCCTGCTAGTAGGTGTGAAGTAATTGGGGTCCAGGTGATAAACGTATCCCCAAGCAGCACCATAGACATAGCAGACTCCGAGATGGAGAAGGGTATGAACCATGTACAAGGGTCCAGTTTTGACTCTAAGGTACCAGAGGAGCCTTATAGCATGCCAGGTGCAGGAGTAGTTCTAACGGACACTGAGAGTTCTTCCGGGGTAATGGGTACCGGAAATATGGAGGAAAAATTGGGAGCTGCTAGACACAGCCGAGGGGAGTAGGTGCTCAAGCACAAGTGAGGTACAGAGGAAAACGAGGGAAGTAACAGATAGTTGTGAGATGACAGATAATGCAGTGAAGATTGAGGTAGGCAGTAAGGGAGACCAGGCTCCCCATGGGAAGGAGCAGGTGGATATCCCACAGCAAGGAGAAAGTCAAGACACTGCTGTGGAGATGATCAGTACAGACAGGTATGAACAGGGTCCTAGGAAAGGGATTCTGTCCTCCCAGCCTGAGGGTCTCAAACCCAGCATAACGGAGGTTAGTTTTGGGACAGAGGCTGCACCTCAGGGCTATGAGATGCAATATAGCCGGGTTTCTAATGTTACAGAACAGGGGTACGATAGGCCCGCGTCAGAGGAAAGTACACCTGCTGAGATACGGGACATGGGTCAAATACATGGGGTTGGCGGCAGTCCCCATGTGATGGTAGGTGAGATCCAAGGGTCTTGTAGTCGAGAGAAGTCTAGGCCCAAGGGTGGTCCTGCAGACTCAGAACTACAAGACATGAAGATGATCAGTGAGGAAAATTGTATGGGAATGTCTCAGGATTATGGTGAGTGCACTGACTGGTCTTTATTAGGGAACAGTCAGACAGATGGTAGGAAATGCTGCTACCAGTGGTGAGTGGTAGAGATACTCCTAGGATAGTCGCTGAGCTGTACGTTAGTGCAAAGACAAGCTCTAGCTCTATTGGGTTGGGAAAAGGAAAGGATTGTGACCTGACAGGTGCCCAAAATAGCCTGAGTGAGTGCTGGGAACCTGCAGTAGATTGGGGTATGGACTCCCTGGTCTTAGCATCTGAGGATGTAGGAGAGAGGTTACCATGGGCAACAGGTAGAAGTTCAGAGAGAACCAGTAGTGATAGATCAGCCAGGGATCAGGAACAAGAGGATAGCATAATCCTGGTTAGGGAGGCGTTGTCCTTAGCAACAGGTTACAACATAGGTGTTAACTGGGATGAGCAGCAAGTCACAGGTAGCTGGGAAAAGAGGATTAGGAGGTTGGTGGATGACTCCTGTACTCTTTCGGTGGAAAGTACTGTGTCCCTCAAAGTAAACCAGCTGCAGAGTGTCTTGCAGGGATGGATATCTCAGAATAGGTGCTTTGACCCTGGAGGAAGGTTTGTGCAAGGTGAAAAGGCCTACGGCCTTTATCAAAGGGGAGGGGTATGTGGCGGTGCGACCTTAGAAGATCGCATTTCTCCACCACTAGATGTTCTGCAGCAGCTGAGTTCCAAGGTATGGGTTACCAAGTTGCTGGCTGTTAGTGAGGAAGGCCAGCAGTCTGGCATGGGTAACCAGGAGTTAATTACTCAGGTGGTAATTAGGAGAGTTGCTCAGCTGCTTGTCCAACTCAGAGGCCTGTTATATAGTCTGGTCTTCAGTGTACCAAGGGGGAGTGTGGCTCACAGTCAGTGTAGGACGTGTGCAGGCCTCGCCAAGGAGAGTATCCTGGGTGCTTTCCCCCTAGGCTTGAGAGAAGCCAGACCCAAGGACTATATTGTACAGTGTGAGTACATGTTTGTGGGGCTGGGTAGTAGACCCAGACCAGTGCTAGAGAGGGACTCTCTGTAAGTTTAGTTAGTGGCTGAACGGCCTAGGATTTATTTTGTTTGCTGTATATGTTTTGCTGTGTTGAAGAATAAAGCTGGCGGAGGCCAGACTTCAAGAGAATCCTGTGTCGACTTGCTGTTCCGTTTACCAAAGTGGCGATCCCAGAGCAAGAGTCCCCCAGACCGGGCCAAGATGGCGGCCGAACATGAGTGAACGCTTACAACCAACATTACCTACGAATTTTCTGCATCCAAATTTAAGTACAAGGTGGCTATTTGAAAAAAAACTTGGGCGAACCAAAGTGCAATACGGCTATTTAAATGTTATACGGATAAGAAAAGGAGGTTTTTGCACCAATGAAATACACCTGCAATTACTAGCAAATTTCTGTATCCTAATATAAGTACAAGATGGGTCTTTGAACAAAAATGGCCTGCACCAAAGTGAAAAACACCTAATTAAATTGTGTACGGATAATAAAAGGTGGGTTTTGCACCTATGAAATACAACAGCAATTACTAGCAAATTTCTGTATCCTAATGTAAGTACAAGGTGGGTCTTTGAACAAAAATGGCCTGCGCCAAAGTGAAAAAAACCTAATTAAATTGTGTACGGATAATAAAAGGTGGGTTTTGCACCTATGAAATACAACAGCAATTACTAGCAAATTTCTGTATCCTAATATAAGTACAAGGTGGGTCTTTGAACAAAAATGGCCTGCGCCAAAGTGAAAAAAACCTAATTAAATTGTGTACGGATAATAAAAGGTGGTTTTTGCACCTATGAAATACACCCGCAATTACTAGCAAATTTCTGTATCGTAATATAAGTACAAGGTGGGTCTTTGAACAAAACTGGGATGCACAAAAGTGAAAAAAAACCTAATTAAATTGTGTACGGATAATAAAAGGTTGGTTTTGCACCTATGAAATACAACAGCAATTACTAGCAAATTTCTGTATCCTAATGTAAGTACAAGGTGGCTCTTTGAACAAAATTGGGCTGCACTAAAGTGAAATACAGCTATTTAAAAGTTGTACGGATAAGAAAAGGTGGTTTTTGCACCAATGAAATACACCAGCAGTTACTAGAAAATTTCTGTATCCTAATGTAAGTACAAGGTGGGTCTTTGAATAAAACTGGGCTGCACAAAAGTGAAAAAAAAAACTAATTAAATTGTGTACGGATAATAAAAGGTGGGTTTTGCACCTATGAAATACAACAGCAATTACTAGCAAATTTCTGTATCCTAATGTAAGTACAAGGTGGGTCTTTGAACAAAAATGGCCTGCGCCAAAGTGAAAAAAACCTAATTAAATTGTGTACGGATAATAAAAGGTGGGTTTTGCACCTATAAAATACAACAGCAATTACTAGCAAATTTCTGTATCCTAATGTAAGTACAAGGTGGGTCTTTGAACAAAAATGGCCTGCGCCAAAGTGAAAAAAACCTAATTAAATTGTGTACGGATAATAAAAGGTGGTTTTTGCACCTATGAAATACACCCGCAATTACTAGCAAATTTCTGTATCGTAATATAAGTACAAGGTGGGTCTTTGAACAAAACTGGGCTGCACAAAAGTGAAAAAAAAATCTAATTAAATTGTGTACGGATAATAAAAGGTGGGTTTTGCACCTATGAAATACAACAGCAATTACTAGCAAGTTTCTGTATCCTAATGTAAGTACAAGGTGTCTCCTTGAACAAAATGGGATGCACTAAAGTGAAATACCGCTATTTAAAGTTGTACGGAGAAGAAAAGGTGGTTTTTGCACCAATGAAATAACCAGCAGTTACTAGAAAATTTCTGTATCCTAATGTAAGTACAAGGTGGGTCTTTGAATAAAACTGGTTTCAAAATAAAAAAAAATAAAAAAGATAAAAAAAAAATTTTTAAATATAAAAAAAAAAAATTTAAAAAAATTTTTT
>JAODAL010046656.1:0-30703 GCA_025379985.1 Phyllomedusa bahiana
TTTTTGCACATGTCTGGTAGCCCACTGGTTCATTTTGGTGTTGAGCTGCTCCATTGTAGCGTGTCAGTCCACCCTTGCACACTTTTGTAGCTGATGTTCATCTCTCACATTAATGGCACATGGTGCTCTGTAGTTTCTCTGCCACTTATTCAGAATGGCACCTTTTGTCCACTCACAATACACTTTTCACAATACACTTTCACGACAGTTCACAAACTGCGAAGCTTCAGAAATACTGCTAGCTTTGAATTGAAAGCCAATAATCATCTCCTTTTGCAACTGATGAATTGCTCCTATTATCCATGACAGTACTGAGGGATAGACAGTCTATCACATACCTTATACACCCACCAAGCCAGCTTACAACATGTGACTTCCTTCATGAGCTACATGCTCCCAAAGTTAAAAATAGGAAGTGGTCATAATAATGTGACTCAAATGTGTAATTTTCTGTTTAAAAATTTGGATATGTAACATGTTGGAATAGAAATGCACATAGCCTTATCAACTATGAAAATCTGTTCAGACATTATTTATACAGTAAATCCCTCTATGTGTAAACCCTAACAGCCTCTCGCACTGAGCCTGACTGTACAATAAATAGATTAGTGATTAATAAAACGGGTGCACAGTTTCTATTCAAGCAAAACTGTGTACTCAAATGAAATAAAGATCTGCGCTGTGACCTGTCATCAGTTGAATGCCGGCTCCTGAACGATAATTATTTTCTGTTATTTGTTCTTTCTTTGAGTCTTTATGACTTTTATATACTGTGCTATAAAGTTAACGTTATTTAGTAACTGACATGGGGTGGTATATAGTTTAAACGTTTCCTATTTATAAAAGCAAACATGTTTCTCCACCCAGGGTGCTTGTTGGGAGGGAGCCACTTATCTCCCATTAGACTAGACCTTTTCTTGACCTCACACTTAGAGCTGTGATCTAAACTCTACAAAACCCTGGCTTACTTTATTTGACACAATAACACCTTAAAATAACATCTAGCAAGCTATTGATTCCTACACTACATGACTAGACTTGAGTATGAGCTTTTCACATTATTGAGGAGGAATTTAGTTTATTGTTTAGATATGGCATTCGATGGTGGATTTTATAACTGGAATATAAGTGATTCACAGTTACGGTTTGAGAAGATATGTCATTAGTGGCACCAAAGGATACATGAAGGATAGGACCCTTTGAAAATAAAAAACAGAAAATCCAGAAATAAGAAATCTGTCAAATTCCCCTGTACACACAAGTAGAGGTTTTTTTTTAAGGTAACGCATGACAACTCTTACTTGTGACTTGAATAGGCAGCCATAATGAAGGGGAAGCCCACTTAAAGACCCCCCATAAGCAGAACTTACGTGGGATATATTAGGCAGAAAATAAACAGTCAATTCTTAAAGTTGATGTGTTGGAGGTAGGAAAAACAGACAAATATAAGGATCTGAGCCACAATGACAAGGGCCAAGTTGTGAAGGATTGACAACTGGATCAGAGAATCTCCTCATGGCAGGTCTTGTGAGGTATGTCAAGCAGGCAGTGGCTATTACCCGACTAATGGGGACCATGAAAGGACAACTGATAAAATGTGGTAATGGATGCCCAAGGCTTGTTGATACATGAAGTAAGTGAGGGACAGTTCATCTGGTTTAATCCCTCAGAGGATGTACATTACCATAAATTGCTGAAAAAGTTAAAACTTGCTATGATAAAAAGGCATAAGAACACACATTACATCGCTGCTTGGGTATAAGACTACATAAGCAATTCACAGAAAAAGGGCATTATTTACTTGAAATCACAGAAACAAGGCCATACTTACTGCTAAAGAGACAGGTCTATAAACCATTCCTAGTAGGAGGCAATGAAAGCCCCAGTGATACGTGGGAGAAGTTGCACAGGTGGAGAATTCTGATAATCGCTCACATACCTAATTTTCAAGAGCAGGGGTGACTGCTTAGTGCATACCTGCCCACAACTTAAAAGCTATTTCACACCAGAATAAAGAAGGGCAGCAGCACCATAAAGGGTAAATAGTAAAGGTGCAAAATACTGATAAACAACCACTCCCACACCTACCAGCCATGAGGTAGGTGATTGCTTGAACAACAATTGCACATGGGTTCTATAAGGCACCAGTCATAAAGTTACATGTGGTGCATCATGCTGTCTTATAACCTATTGGTGACACCCATACTATTCGATCAGGTGGCTAACCCAGCATACTCCAAGTGTTCAACGCAAAATACTGACATACAATTTTCCCCAGTATCCCAGGACCAAACTGCATCCTAAAAAATATCAAACATGAAGTGTTAGTTAATTTTTTGGCCAAGATACAGAAGTTTACAACTCATGTCAAGGGTCCTTATTGTCTTGCAAGTCCTTACACAAACTTTAGAAAAAATTTTACAGAAAAATGAGGCATCATTTAAATAAAATCACAAAAAAGGCCATACTGACTGCTACAGAGGTAGGTCAGAAATCCATGCTCAGTAGGAGACAAAAAAAAGCTCTAGTGCTCCATGATCTGTCATTGTTGCAATCAGTATGGGGCAGCATAGCCACACAGCAGTCATTCTGACCCCTGTGCACCAGTGAAAGCAGCATTATTAGGCACAAGAGCATTAAAACTGGGCCATGTAGCAATTGGAGATGGTAACCTGGTTTGATCACATTTTCTTTGTAGCTAATTAGTGTATTTGTGTAACAGCCATGTACAGAGACTGTGGAGGGGATATCTAGGTTTATTCATTCTATCTTATCCTCCTATTTTTGGAAAAAAAATCCAGTTAGCTCGTTTACGTCTCTTAGTTTCACATTACTTAGAGGAGAGAAGGATGATATGATCCTAAAGAATTTCTCTCCAACCGCGATTGCTAATTTTGGGCTGCCAGTTGAAATAGTGACCTTAAACACATATGAAATCAATGGTGTAGAGACTGGTATGAGCCAAGCTACTTCTATTGTATGTGCTACCTTGAAGAATATCGTAAATATGTACAACATGCTACTATGTTGCTGACTGATGCATGAAATCAAGTATTCAACCATGTAAGATCCACAGACAAATATGACCAGAGAAATCAGGACCTTTAAACACCTCTTCCACAAGCTGATTTGTAAAATAGCTCCCTTAATAAATCTCCCACAAATTTACTGCTAACCACTTGTGTAAATGTAGTGTGAACATCTAGAGTGGACAGCGTCTCAGATGCACGGAAGCTGCACAGCAAGCTGAGATCACAATGTGTGATGCCAAGCTTTGTCTAGAATTCGACAACCAGTTTCTAAACAATGCTGCCCAATAACCCACTGTTCGCCTTGGGTCTTACACCTTGAACTCTAAGACCCCTTCTACACGGCAAGGATTTATAGTCGGTTTTTGACATGGACTTGGATTTTCAAAAACGGACTGTAAAACCATCCCCATACAAAATCTGAGTTGTAGTCTACATGACTTGGATTTTCTGAGGTCGGATTTTAACTTTAAAAAAAACTTGGAACATGTTCATGTTTTCAACGTATTTCACTCGGAAAACAGTGGAAAATTTACTATTAAGTCAATGGAATGGCAATGAAGAAATGACCAGAAAACAATGTTTCCAAGACTCCCCGAGCAGAAAGAAGGACCGATGTTGAAGCACTTAATTTAGGAATGAGATCTTCAAAATGGTCTGGTGTTATGATGGTTATTGATGGCACCAACAACTGCATTGCTTTTAAGTATAACACAGTATAATTGAGATGGTGATTTGAAGCTGCCTTGATCGTGATAGACAGTTTGCCCCTCAAAGTACAGGTGCATGCATAAAAAAGCCATGGCAACAGTAAAACAGATCCAGTAGGTCATTAAAACATAGTTGAAAGAAAAACTGAGGTCTGCATAGCAACCAATTAATGCTACGTGACATTTTTTAACCTCTTTGCATTGATATTACAAATAATTCCAGCTGCCAAGCAGAAACAAATTGGCTGCTCCATTATGTATGCAGTATTTTTGTATTATGCATACAATTAAATTATTTTGTTTAGAAATATTGTCCTTTAATTTTGTTTTTTTGACTAATTTTTACTCTCTCGAGTCTTTCTGAAACTATTTTATCATATTCATTGTCAAAGCAAAGCATTCTTTTCATTTCATTTTAAAACCTTAACAGAATTACATATTATTCAATGGGAATTTTATCCAAATTTAACTAAGCACAGTTGAAAAAAATAGCCCATCTTGACATTTCATAAAATTGCTTTGTAGTCAAGCTAAGAGTGGAAATTAGGTTGACATTTTAAAATATGTAATGAATGCCCTTTTTTCTGTGGCTCGCCATTGAATTTCAATGCAACAAATCAACATGATCTGAGAGCATTTGCAAACAATTCGGGAAAAACTGAGCTGCTTATATACAAAGACTGTGACCTTTTTTGTGAAATGAAAAAACTCCCAAGGCAATGAAAGGATGTCAATTCAATTCAAAATTATAAGATGCCAGTGATAACATGCATGGATATTGTGATCTGATATCAACGTCCTTTATTTTGCCTTTTCACTTTGTGACAATACTGTATGCCTGCAATATACAATGACTTTCTAGTAAAGTCACTTTCAAATTCTAAGTATATATAAACACAACACTGGCCTGCATATGCTAAATGATAAAACATATAAACGCTATATTACATATTTGTCTTGACACTGTGCATCGCCTACCACTCCCATCCCCCAATGCCAATTATCGAACCTTAATTTACCCTTGTATCCACTAACCACCCCCATACTTCAGAACCTTCTTACCCTAAATAAGGACACAGGACATATATATATAAAAATCTTTTTATAAGTAGAAACCTTATAACAGGTATTAACTAAAACACCACCCATTTGGAACCCATCTGAAACAACTCAAAACAATGGGGCTGAGGTCATTGGAACAAAACCTAGGTCTGGCGATTTCTTCCACTCCACCTTCCTTGTATTACCCTCAGTCATCACCCATGACTCGAGAGCAATATATGTCACCTCTGGTGACTACCACCTCTAGAAAAAGACTCATGGGGACACCACCCTGTAGAGCCCCCCAACTTCATCAGATGCGGCCATGCTGTCCCATTCAATTTGGAGAGCCGTGCCATTCATGAACCCCCCATACTGAGTTTAAGCCACTCCAAAGACCCACACCGCCACTGCTAACATGCCATGACCCCTCTTGCATGTGCAGCACCCCACAGCCCCAAAGCCCTCTCCACTCCTTCCTGGATCTCCAGCATCCAAAGACCTAGCCCCACAGCATTAAGGTGTACCTCTTCGTCCCTCCAAAAATTACCTCGCTTGATTCCAAATCCACGTGGCGCCTCTGCTACATGCCACAAATGCCCCACCACCCGATTAAGCATGATCTGAGCCCTATTTAACTTCTCAACTGGCAACACGTGTCAAAAAAACTGCCTAGGGACTATGTCAGACCAAACTGTGATCATCCCAGGAAAAGATGACCACAAAAGCAAGTCAAAGGAATGTCCGCTAATTAATGTCCAAGCTCGATCCCAACTGGGCACCACCGAGAAACACAGTCCCAAGAAATTACGCCACCTCATACCTCACATCCAGCTAATGAATACAGCCATATGTCTGAACACCCAGCTGATGTCCATTCAACGGCCATGCACCACAATGGACTGTAGAAGTGACCCAAAATCCACACCAGAACGTGACACGTTTAGAAAAAGAAGGACGGAAAGATGGAGGAGGGGGGAAAAGAAAACAGTAACAATAACACCCCACATATAACAACAGGAAACAATAATTCACCACTCCCCTCTGTGCTACAAACTTATGAATGGTTCGTTTTTAGTCCTGTTATAAACCATATAGAATTCCCAAACACATGCGTCTGAAATGGGTCTGACTCTCATCTACCAATTTCCCATACAGTCTTAGCCCACAAACCCATCTCGTTAGCCTTCTGTAAGCCAATCCATATTCAAATGTATGGAGTGCAAATGTAGAAGGGACTAACACTATGAACCGAAAAAGTGTTGAGCAATTATTATCGACAAAGTTGAAATCGGCCACAGTTTTTATGGTGATCGGATTTTTTAAGATAGCGATAATTTAGGTTAAAAATCTGGTCGCATCACTATTAGGCTTGCGCCTTATTTCGCGCTCTCCTGTAATTCTGGCAGCCAGCAATCAGATTACAGAATAGAGCAGGTGAGATGTGTGGTGCGACGTCATGACTGGGAATTGTATGGTTGCGATTGGCTGGAAAAATCACATGACCCTCGTTTTACATAGAACAGCGTAATCCAGTTCAGGCCCAAAGTGTCTCTCAGCGTCACAGAGCAGAAGGACAATTGCGCTTCTGCTTGTGTCCAATACAGCTCAGCGAAATTATTATATTTCTTCCACAGAGAAACCTCTTACTATTAGCTGTGAATCTCTTACAATGTTAGTTAGATTAGAGATTGGAAGATTTTTTTTATATAGTTAGGTAGAGAATTTTAAAAGTAGCAATCTAACCGCTGTAAAGTAACACGGGGGAGCGGGAGAAGGGGCCCCCGCTGAAGTCGAACACCAAGACAAGCTCGATAAAGAATACTGGATAAAGTTCACCAAGACTTAGTGACGACATTGCCAATAGCTTTATTATTAACAGTTTTCTATTGAAATATTTCCTGGATTATTGGGCAGCCTGAACTTATAGGATACAATCTTTTTCTAGTAATTGCAGGTCTCCTTTGTTGGTGCAAAACTGTCCCACTTTTATATCAGTATACATTCTCAGATAGTGTTCCATTTCAATTTTTGGCCCATACCACTCCACCTTTGTTGATATATCCACCTAGGTCTTTAAATTAGAATCCAGCAAGTCAGCACCGGTTATAGTGCAAAAAACCTTGTAATATCCGAATAAATTTTCAGATACGTGTTTTATTTACTTTGGCGCACTACAGCTTTTCATTGAGGCACCTTGCACTTTAAAAGTGAATACTGCAATTTTGTAGTCACCACAGTGAATTGGATAGGTCCAAAAATACCGTTTATTATACCTATTACATTTTAGACAAGTGTTTTTTTCACTATTGGTTATTAAGCATAGTTAGATAGAGCTACTTTGCAGTTAAATTTGAATACAGCAATTTGTAGTCACCACAGGGTGAATTTGATAGATGCCAAAATACCGTTATTTTATATCCGTATACATTTCAGACAGGTGTTTATTTCACTTTTGGGCCAGTCCAAGCTTTGTTGATAAGGTACCTAGCACTTAATTTGAATACAGCAATTTTGTAGTCCATCAAAGCTGAATTGATAGTGCCAAAAATACCGTTTATTGTCCGTATAATAACTTTTTCGAGACAGGTGTTTTTTTCACTTTTATTAAGTCGGTCAACTTTGTTGCTAGAGCTACTTTGCAGTTAAAATTGAAACAGCAATGTTGAGTCACTACAAGGTGAAATTGAAGGTGTCAAAAATACCATTTATTATCCGTATACATTTTCAGACAGGTGTTTAATTTCACATTTGGTCAATCAAGCTTTGTTGATAGAGCTACTTTTCAGTAAATTTGAATACAGCAATTTTGTTGTCACCCACAGGTCCAATTGATAGGTGCAAAAATACCGTTCATTATCCGTATACACATTTCATTCAGACAAGGTATTTATTGTCACTAGTTTGGTCGGTCATGCTTTGTCTTGAGCTATAGCTACTTTGCAGTTAAATTTGAATACCGCCACTTATTGGAGTCCCCCAAAGGTGAATTGATAGGTCAAAAAAACCCGTTTATTATCCGTATACATTTTCAGACAGGGTGTTTTTTTTTTTTTCACTTTGGTCATCAAGCTTGTTGATAGAGCTACTCTGCAGTTAAATTTGAATACAGCAATTTTGTAGCACCATAGGTGAATTGATAGGTGCCCAAAAATACCATTGATTATCCTTTACATTTCAAGAAAGGTGTTTTTTTTTTCACTTTTTTCTCAGTCAAGCTTTGTTGATAGAGCTACGTTTTTGGCAGTTAAATTTGACTACAGCAATTTTGTTGTCACCACAAGGTCAAATTGGATAAGTTGCCAAAAATACCGTTTATATCCGATTACATTTCAGACAGGTGTTTTTTTTTTCCACTTTTGGTCGGTCCAAGCTTTGCTGCTAGAGCTACTTTGCAGGTAAATTAGAAAACAACAATTTTGTATTCACTACAGGTGAATTGATAGGTTTCAAAAATGACCGTTAATTATCCGTATACATTTGCAGACAGGTGTTTTATTTTCGCACTTTTGGTCAGTCAAGCTTGTGTTGATAGAGCTACTTTGCAGATTTTAAATTGAAAT
Organism: Phyllomedusa bahiana; assembly: GCA_025379985.1. Lineage (NCBI taxonomy): Eukaryota > Metazoa > Chordata > Amphibia > Anura > Hylidae > Phyllomedusa > Phyllomedusa bahiana. Next base: position 8,344 of record JAODAL010046656.1, read on the forward strand.
ACAGCAATGTTGTATCACAACGTCAATTGATGGGGCCAAAATACCGTTTATTATCCGTATACATTCAACAGGTGTTTTTTTTCACTTTTGGTCCAGTCAAGCTTTTTTGAAAAAAGCTACTTTGCGTTAATTTTTAATAAAGGGGAATTTTGTAAACACCAGGGGAAATTTATGGTGCCCCAAAAAAAACCGTTTTTTTCATCCTTTTTACATTTCAGACAGGTTTTTTTTTTTCAAATTTTGGCAGTCAAGATTTGTTTATAGAAGGGTACTTTTGCGTTTAAATTTTAAACAGCAATTTTGTAGTTCCCCACAGGTGGGAATTGATAGGTGCCCAAAAAAAAACCCTTTAAATTTTCCGTATTTCATTTCAAAAGGTGTTTTTTTCACCCTTTTGGGAGTCAAACTTTGTTGATAGAGGTAAACCCAGACTTAAAAATTTTAATCAGCAATTTTGTATCACCAAAAGGTGAATTGATAGGTGCCCAAAAATAACCCTTTTTTATCCTATACATTTCGACAAGGTTTTTTTTTTTCACTTTTGGTCAGTCAAGCTTTTTTGATAGAGCTAAAAATTTGGGGTTTTAAATTTGGGAAACAGCAATTTTTGTTTCAAACCCCAGGTGAATTGATTGGTGGGCCCAAAAAAAATTTTCCCTTTTTTATCCCTAAAAACATTTCAGGGCCCCGGTGTTTTTTAATTTTTGGGCAATTTAAAGCTTTGTTGGATAAGTACTTTGGGGAGTTAAAATTTTAATACAGAATTTTGTAGTCACCAAGGTGAATTTAAAAGGTTTCCAAAAAAAACCGTTTTTTATCCTAAAACATTTCAGAAGTGTTTTTTTTTTAATTTTTTTCAGTTTAAGCCTTTTTTGAAGAGTACCTTTTTATTAAATTTTAATACAGCAATTTTGTAGTCCCCCCAGGTGAATTGATAGTGCCAAAAAATTTGTTTATTCCGTATTCCTTTCAAAAAAGGTTTTTTTTTTACTTTTGGCAGTCAGCTTTTTTGATAGATCCCACTTTGCAGTTAAAATTTGGGAAAAACAACAATTTTGTTGTCCTAGGTTTAATTGGAGGTGCCAAAAATAAACCTTTATTTTTTCCTTTTAATTTTTTAGGGCCGGGGGTTTTTTTTTAATTTTGGTTAGTAAAACTTTTTTTGGGTGGTACCTTTTCCTTAAATTTTTAATTAAAAAATTTTGAAAATCCCCCAGGTGAATTTTATAGGTGCCAAAAAAACCGTTTTTTATCCGTTTAAAAATTTTAAGAAAGGTTTTTTTTTCAATTTTTTGGGCGTCAAGTTTTTTGATGAGCTAAACCTTTTCAGTTAAATTTTTAAAAAAAAGCAATTTTTAGTTTCCCCAAAAGGGGCCAAAGAAACCCCTTCCCCCCAAAACTCTTTTTTACCCCAACAAAAAAAAAAAAAAAAAAAAAAAAAAAAAAAAAAAAAAAAAAAGGAAAAAAAAAAAAAAAAAAAAATTTTTTTAAAAAAAAAACCAAAAAAAAAAAAAACCCTTTAGCTTTTTTCCTTTTAAAAAAAAAAAAAAAAAAAACAAAAAAAAATTTGAAAACAGCAATTTTTAGTCCTCTACAGGTGAAATTTATAAAGGGGCCAAAAAAAAAAAGTTTTTTTATCCCCTATACATTTCAGACAGGTGTTTTTTTCCCCTTTTGGTCAGTAAAACTTTGTTTATAAAGCTACTTTGCAGTTAAAATTTGAATACAGAATTTTTTTCACCAGGTGAATTGTGGGTCCCAAAAATCCCGTTTTTTATCCATATACATTTCAGAAGGTTTTTTTTTTTCCTTTTTTGGTCAGAAAGCTTTGTTGATAGAGCTACTTTTGCATTTAAAATTTGAATCAGCAATTTTTAGTCCCCAGGTGAATTGATAGGTGCCAAAAAACGTTTATTATCCTTATACATTTCAGACAGGTGTTTTTTTTCTTTTTTTGGTCAGTCAAGCTTTGTTGATAGACGTCCCTAGCACTTAATTTTTCAATCCAGCAATTTTGTTTTGATTAAGGATTTGAAAAATAGCTGTGATTACCGTCTTTCCAAAACTCTTCCTACCTCTAAATTTTTATTTTTCTGAACTTTTTAGGAAATTCGGGTGGTAAGCGAGCAAAGAGGGGGGTAGGCATGGAGGTAGAGGTACGGAAAAGTGCTCCTTCCCAGTGCTGGCGACAACATGCAGCCACGATCGTCATTGCAGGCCGTGGGCCGTCATCGCTGGGTCAGGGTCTGTGAATTCTGTAACGAAAAAGCGTCGCCAATCTTTTCTTCTGGTTTAATGCAACCGCTCCAGCAGTCCCCCATCACGGGCCAAAAAAATCGTCATCGCATCATCATCAACAACAAAACGAAGGCACCCAAAGTAAATCGTGTACCCACACGGGGATAATCCTTTTTCTGAAGCCCTTTTTGTGACAAAATGCGGTTGGGGTCAGAAGGCATTTAAAAGATCAAGAGGCCAAAAGAAAAAAGATTTTGTCTTCTCTGAAAACCCATTACTGATCCCCATCAGAGGATAGAAGGGGGCCCGGGTCAATCGGCAAAAAATCCCGGGGGTCGGCAACCCTTTGCGTCCCCCCTTGCTCTTAGCCCGCACTTCGGGATGCAGAAAGCCCGGGACGCCCAAGTCACCTGTGTTGATGTGAATGAGGGGTGATGGACATTGAGGATCCATCGGGGTTTTTTTTCCCAAATTTGCTTCGAGCCTTAAATCACTGGAGAGGAGGAAGACGATGGGGTAGTGTCAATAGGGGTTCCCCCCAAAAAGGAGAGGGCGGTGCAAAATCCGTGATATGATTCCGCCAGCCACGGTCACAAAACCCCGTCCTCGCTTATCGCCGTCAAAAAGGTCCAGGACCCTCTAGCCTACCTTCTTTGAGCAAGCCTCTGATTCCCCCAGCGATTATATGCCGATTTGCCGTAAAACGCAAAAGTAAGGCAAGAATTTTAGGGTTTTTAACCCCCCCAAACAGTTAGTACATGCAGCAAATTCATGGTTGAAATGGAGGCAACATTTGGCCAAAAAAAGGCCAGACCGACCCGGGCCTCCAAAAACTGCACACCCCCCTGTCGCCGCCTCCCCTCCTCCCCCACCACCAACGTTCCTAGGCCCATGTCCTCAGAGTCAGATCAGGGATCGCTTCCGCTTCAGGGGTCCACCGTCGCCCGATACCACCCACACCACCAAGACCCTCCTACCCCTTCCCTTTCCCCCCGTTTGAAGCCTGCACGCCGTACATGGCCCGTCAGCACCAGCCCTTCTGTCTTTCCCGGTTTGGCAGAAAAACACTTTAACCCAAACCATCCCAAAACCAAAAGCCGAATGTCGGCATTGCCGGGTTTTTTGGGCCCTTGGAAAAAATTTTTCCTTTCCCCTGGTGGACACAGATGGGGTTTTCCCCCCACGTATGGCCCTTGCGCCCCCCAAAACCAGATCCGAGCGGATTTATTTGCCAAAAAGCCGTCCCCCGCCCTGGCCCCGCCACGTGTCATCTAAAATTTCAATGCGTTTCTGCATCTGGTCCCGGAAAGTCCATCTCACCACCGACACATGGACTAGTAAGCACGGGCCAAGGGCCCCTATATCTTGTGACAGCTCATGGGTGAGCGGGTGGAGTGCTGGGGCGGCGGGGGCTCCAGCTCGGGCAGCTTCTTTTAAAACCGCAATAGGCAGGGCTCTTTTTCCCCAAAGGGCCTCTGGTGGGATCACGGGCCCAGAGAAACCAGGGCCCTGTTGAAAATTTAAACTGTCTTGGAGACCGCCCCACCCCGGGCAGGAGCTGTGGACGGGCTCTCCACAAAGAGACCGAGCGCTTTGGGGGGTGAAGGGAAAACCCTTTTGCCACAAGGTAGTGTGCGATAAACCCGGGTGAAATCTGCTGGGCCGTCTTAAGATCGGTAGGCTGGAGCACATCCCCGCCTGTCACATGCATGAACCTCGCGTCCCAAAATTTCTAAATGCTACCGGGTCTGGAATGCCTGCTAAAAAGGCTCAGGTCTGAGTTCGCACTTCCGCCGTTCGCACCCTCTTTGCCCACCTGGCGCTTCAGCGTCAGCTCGGGGCCCCCCCGTCAACCGTCCCCATTGTTGACGTGGCAACACCCAAATTCCACCCTCCACATGCCCCCAGGATTGGGGGGAGCAGCGCAATGCCTTACGCGTACGAAGTGACACATGGCCTGACAAGCAGGGGTGGACCTCGGGGTGTTGACCCAAAACCGGAGGGGGGCATAAAAGAGCCTGCACCATCTTGCCTTTTGAAAAAGCCCCCAAAAGGGTAAGTGCGGAATGCCCTTGTCAGATGACCATTTGGGATTTGTTCGGAACGATTTTGGGGACACTTAAACATCAGGGTCGCCACGACGGAGGGGAGACGCACAGGGGCACGGAGCCTTTTCCCGTCGAATCCACAAGGCCCGACATTTCTAAATTTTATCGGTCTTCTTAGGCAGTGGTTCGGGGTCCAGGATTTGTGAAAGGCGGGCCTCGCTTCTGGTGCATCATCTGGGGAAAGTCGGCCTGTTTTGAAGCTGGCCGGGAGGAAGGGGGGGAGGAGGAGGAAAGGAGGTTTTCCCTAACAGACGTAACCAACGTCCCTCCCTTTGGGAAAGGGGTTTTGGCCCGCGAATTGGAGGGGAGGAGGAAGTTAAAAGGAAGATCGTTTGCAGGCCCTCGCCCCAGAGCCCCTTGGAAATCAGGCCCCACTCTCAATATGTTTTGGATGCTCCATTTCCCCCAACATAACCCTCGATTAAGGCACAAAATAACAAAAGTTATGGGTGGCCACCCCCGGGATCCCGGGTACAAAACAAAACTCACATTTCCTTCCCCCCACCCAAATAGAGAGTAAAATTCGGAAAATGGAGACCTTGCGCTTGATCAATGGAGACATCTGTTTGCTGTTCCGTTCTTCAAATGTCACGGTGGAACAATGTCAGTGCGGAAGCTTAGAGTCCCAATAGTAGGAGCCACAGCAGGGGGCGGGCCAAGGTTTAGTAAACAAAAGGCCCTAATGGGGGGCCCCTTTGGGAAACCCCTTTTTTTCCCTACTTCACTTTCCCTCTTCAAACAGAAATGGTCCTTTTAAAAAAATTTTTTAAAATGATAATTTCTTACTGCAATTTTTTTTCTAAATTTCCCCAACAGTTCATTTGCTGGTTTTGTGTGAGGAACTGAAAAAAACACCAAGGTTTTATGACAAAAACCAATTTTCCCATTTCACACTTCATCTTTGAATTTTTCGCATTGTCAAGGGTTTTTTGGGGTCATGTTGCCTCACAATTTTTAACATGGTGAGAAGTCATATTTAAAATTTTTTTGGTTCTGTTGCTGTGATATACAGAAATAATCGTGGTCCTTTGGAAAGAAAATGGGTTTCTAAGTGGAATTTTTCCTCAAAAATTTTTAACAGGGGCTGAGAAGTCTTTTTTTTTTTTTGGGGTCGTTGCTGTGAGAAAATAAAATCTGGTCTTTGGGAAAAAAATGGGGCTTCAAAAGTGGGCTTTCTCCCTCACATTTTTTTAACATGGCTGAGAAGTCATTTTTAAAATTTTTTTTGGGTCATGCTGCTTTGAAATCAGCAATACTAAGGCTATTCTAATTTAATACAATTAAAAAAGGAGAAAAAAAAGACGGGTGGGATTATCCTATTTTAAAAATGTGTTTTCTAGAATTTTAAACTACTAAAAAAACTTGCTTAAAAAAATTTGGGGAAAAAAAAAAATTCCTCTGAATTTAAAAGGGGGGTACAAAAAAACTTGACCAGATTGGGTTATTCAGAGGACAGGATTAGGGGGCAGGGACGAGAACAAAGTACGGAAAAATTTCCCCCGCACGTGAGTAAAAGGAAAAAAATCTAAGAAAAAGGGACCGGGGTGGAACGGGGAACGTTAACCACCAGTATTTCCAAGAAGCAAAAAGGTCCGCATCATACGGAGGGGAAAGCGCTACCCGGGTTTGACTGTTTACTGGGGAAGGTGGGGGCTTACCTCACCTTCCGTTTCCCGCACTTTTTCAGCACGACTTTTTCGTTGCTGCTCATTAGGCATTTTTAAGTGTTAATAGATGACGGGGACGCAGCCGGGTCTCACCGCACCCACTGTAACCCCGGGCCCTGGTGCTAAACCCTGGTTTTAAATAGATGAAGACGCTAGCCTGGTCTCTCACCGCCCCCCACTTAATTCTGGCAGCGGACCCCCGTGTTAAACAATGGCTGACGGCAGCAGGGCCCTTCCCGCTAGGGGCAATCGGGGAGACTTAAAATTTCTCTAAAAAATCAAAATTTTGAAAAAGGTGATTTCTGTGAGGTTAAGTATGAAAAAAAGGGGCCCGGGGGCTGGACAAAATTGACAATTTGAGGCTTAAAATTTTCTGGGCTGGAGCACTATGGGGTGCTCTTTTGTTTCCAGGGGAGCTGTCCCTAATCAAGAAAAAGGATTTGGAGGAAAAAAGAAACCTTTAAAAATTGATTGGGAATCAGTTCAGAAGCCGGGAGGGAAAATGTCTTCTAACTAAGAAGTGTTTTTGGGATGTTTGGGGACATTTGTTTTATTTAGGGTGTCGGGACGAATTTTACATCTACATTTTAAAAAAAAATCCCTTTAAAAACTCAGGGGGGGGGTGTAAGTTGATGTTATCACACTTAATAAAAAAAGGAAAAAAGTAATAAAGTAAAACATAATAAAAACTTTCCCAAAAAAAATTCGTAAAAAAATGTCAGTTACCCAAAAAATATACAAATGACAGTCCGACAAAATGCAAGTCCACTTTGTATTGGGATTAACAGGTTTAAGGGGCTTTCTGTGGCCCCGGGAAAATATAGTCAATTTTCCAGTTCAACTAAAAAAGGTGTTTTAAAGACTCCTTTTTTTCCCGGGACTTTTTAATCTGGGGGTCAGACGTTTAAAGGTCATACGCGGTTTTCAGGAAGATATAGTAATGTCCAGTTTAACTAAAAAGGTGGTTTCAAAATCTTTTTTCCCCGGACTTTTAATTGTGGGTCGCAGGTTTAATGGTCTTCTGCGGGACAGGGCAGATATAGTCAATGTTCCGTTCAACTAAAATTGGTTCGAAGATCCTTTTTCCGGGACTTTTTTAAAAAACTGGGGGGGCATGCAGGTTTTTGGGGGTCCCCGCTGTGGGGCCCGGACAGATATAGTCAATGTCCCGTTCAATAAAATTTGGTGGGGGTTCAAAGACTCCTTTTTGGGGCACTTTTTAAACTGTGGGTCAGACAGGTTTTTAAAGGGGCATTCTGCGGTACGGACAGATAATTTTTAAAGTCCCGTTCAAATAAAATGGGGTTCAAAGACTCCTTTTTCCGGCACTTTTTAATCTGTGGATAGGGCAGGGTTTTAAAGGTCATTCTGCGTACAGGACAGATAAGTCAAGTCCGTTCAACTAAAAAAAGGTGGTTCAAAGACCCTTTTTCCGTTTTTTTCCGGCACTTTTTTAAACTGTGGGGACAGGTTTAATGGGCATTTTTGCGGTCAGGGGCAGATATAGTCAATGTCCAGTTCAACTAAAATGGTGGTTCAAAGATCCCTTTTTTCGGCACTTTTAAAACTGGGGGTCATGCAGGGTTTTGGGGGTCATTGCTGTGGCCCAGGGAAAAGGGATAGCAATGTCCAGTTCAACAAAAATGGGGGTTCATAGATCCTTTTTTCAGCACTTTTTTTAAAACTGGGGGTTATGCAGGTTTGGGGCTTACTGTGGCCCAGGACAGGTTTTCAATGTCCTTTGAAACTAAAATGGTGGTTCAAAAACTCCTTTTTTTTGGCAATTTTTAATCTGGGATCAGACAGGTTTAATGGTCTTTGCAGTACAGGACAGATATAGTCAAATTTTCCAGTTAAAATTTTAAAAGGTGGGTTTAAAGGCTCCTTTTTGCGGCACTTTTTAAATCTGGGGGTCATGCAGGTTTGGGGTATGCTGGGCCCCGGGAAGGGATATTAAATGTCCGTTGAAACTAAAATGGTGGTTTAAAGATCCTGTTTCCCGGCACTTTTTAAATGTGGGGGGCATGCAGGTTTGGGGGTCATGCAGTGGCCCAGGGGAAAGGGATCGTCTGTCCCTTCAACTAAAATGGGGGTTCAAGAACCTTTTTCCGGGACTTTTTAATCCCCGGGGGTCCGACAGGTTTAAGGGGCAAATGCGGTAAGGAAGATTAGCAGTCCCCGTTAAAATAAAAAGGTGTTCAAAGACTCCCTTTTTGCGGGACTTTTTAAAATTGGGGGTATGCAGGTTTGGGGCTCAGCTGGTTCCAGGACAGGGTATTCAATGTCCCGTTCAAGAAAATGTGGGTTTAAATCATACTGCCTTCTGGCACTTTTTAAATTTGTGGGTGATGCAGGTTTAAGGGTCATGCTGTGGTACAAGACAGGGATAGTGAATGGTCTATGACTTTTTTTCTGTGGCTTTTATAACCTAAGTGTGTTACCTAAGATGTAGCATGTATTCATTTTACTGTTGTGGATGTTAATTCCAGCTTCTCCAGCCCCGTGTGGTTGTAATAATGAGGTGTTGTTGCTCTCCCATAGACTTTAATGGTCATCGGCGATAATCTATTATCGACTATCGGAAATCGTCTTGATAATTGCCGATATCGACTATCGACCTGATGACAATAGTCAACGTAATCGCTCATCACTAATTGCTACCAGTTTGGAAAACAAGCTACCTTTTTGATCAATGTAATTCCAATTTTTAGAGAACGTAAAATGACCAAAAGAATTAAATTTTGGTGTTTTGATTTTTTTTTTTTATTCTACGTTCAGCGTATGGGATAAATAATGTTATATTTTAATAGATTGGACATTTTCAGACACGGCAATATCAATATATGTGTAGATTTTTAATTTTTTCTATTTGTAAGATGGCAAAAGGGGGGTGATTTGAACTTTTATTTTTTGTTTACTTTGAGTCCCACTAAGGGGCTCGATCGTTAATACAGCCTAACACATTGTATAGGCACTGGATTAGTGTGTACAAAGATGCCGATTTCCCCACTTCCTGCCACTGGTGTCCCGATAGCAATGAGGAACGTTGTGCTGCTGATTTAGATGCAGCGGCAATCTTTGCTGTAACGTCTAAAGAGTTAAGCAGCGTAGGAGGGGCATTCTCATATGTCCAGGGTCGTTAAGGGTTAAACAATTTGATACAGCCCACAGGATGAGGTCATGTCTTTGGAAGCTTCTGATAGGTTTATTGGCAACATCTGAGTTAATTAGAGACCTGTGGATATATTTTAGTGCACACCAAAAACACGCTGCTTCGGTGTGTAATATCACGGGGAAGTCTAAAAAAATCAGCCAAGATATCAGGAAGAGAATTGTGGACTTGCACAAGTATGAATCATTCTTGGGTGCAATTTCCAGATACCTGAAGGTGCCTCGTTCATGTGTACAAACAATTAATACGCAAGTACAAACAATTAATACGCAAGTACAAACAAGATGGGAATGTCCAGCCATCATACCGCTCAGGAAGGAGACGGGCTCTGTGTCTCAGAGATGAATGTGCTTTGATCCAAAATGTGCATATCAACCGAAGAACAAAAGCAAAAGACCTTGTGAAGATGCTGGCAGAAGCTAGTAAGATTGTGTCATTGTCCACAGTGAAATGAGAACTGTATCAACATAGGCTGAAAGGCAGGAAGAAGCCATTACTCAAAAAGAAACATATAAAATCCATATTAATGTTTGAAAATGCACACAGGAAAGACCTACATTTTGGAGACATGTCCTGTGGTCTGACGAAACAAAAATTGAACTGTTTGGCCATAATGACCATTGTTACATTTAGAGGGAGAAGCTTGGAAGCCTAAGAACACCATCCCAACTGTGAAACACGGGGGGTGGCAGCATCATGTTGTAGGGCTGATTTGCTGCAGGAGGGATTGGTGCACTTCACAAAATAGATGGCATCATGAGCTAAGAAGATGCCAAAAACACACTTAAGAACAAACCACACCTGCAAGTTCCCACAATCGTTCACAGTTTGCGTTTAAATCTTTCCTCCACTTTGCTGCAGTAGCTGCTATTTGTGATACATATGTAGAATATTCATTTTTTCCTCTAAAAGAAGAGACAAGGAAAATATGTTGTCTCTTACTAAGCTTTTTACAAACCTAACTATGTTCAAGAACCTTTGTGACCAAGAAAAGAATCTTACACTCAGAGGGGTATTCCTGTTTCTTTGATAAGCCTTAACCCCTAAATGTACCATGATTTACCCACACATCATGGTACCTTGGTGTTTGACACCAAGTAATGGTGATGGTGCAGGCACAGGAGCTCTATTGGCACAATTTCTGCAGGAGCCCAGCAGTGATTGACAGCCAGACCCAGCAGTTGCAGATGGAATTGGCGATAACTCAGTTCCCGGCCATTTAAACCCTTAGCTGTTGCAGTCAATAGCAACCGCAGTAGTTAAGAAGTTTGACAGAGGGAAGGAGATCTGTCTTTTATCAGCAGCCGTCCGACAATATTGCAGGGTGCTGATGGTTACATAGTTACATTGTTTGTAAGTTCGAAAAAAGACAGACATCCGTCAAGTTCAGCCTATTTTCCTATAATATTGATCCAGAGGAAAGCAAAAAACCCCAAGAGGTAGAAGCCAATTGTCCTCATTTTAGGGAAAAATTCCTTCCCAACTCCAATCTGGCAATCAGAATAAATACCTGGATCAACGTCCTAGTTACTACAACTTGTTATATTATTGCACTCTAAAATGCATCCAGACCCCATTTCAACTCATTTAGTGATTACATCTTAACAATTTCCTCTGGCAGAGAGTTCCACAGTCTCACTGCTCTTACAGTAAAGAATACCTTTCTATGTTTATGCAGAAACATTCTTTCCTCTTGGCACAGAGGATGTCCCCTTGTTCTCCATATAGTCCTGGGTATAAATAGATCCTGGGAGAGATCTCCATAGTGACCTTTAATATATTTACACATATTTATTACGTCCCCGAAGCCATCTTTTCTCTAAACTAAATAACCCTAATCTTGCAAATCTTTCTGGGTATTGCAGTCCATCCATAGATACATAGTTAGTACGGTTGAAAAAAAGACACGTGCCATCAAGTTCAACCAAGGGTGGGTAAAATGTGGGTGAAGGGAGAGAGACAAGGACTTTAAGCCCAGCCTCACCACTGGTCAATGCCCTGAAACCCACAAGGCAAGAACCAATCTGCTCCAGTGGAGACCCTCTCTCTGACCCCAGAGCCTCCACCAGCCAGAATCCAGAATTTTACATAGCTACATACGCATTAATATTCTTTAGTTCCAGGTAGGTATCAAAGCCTTTCTTGAAATTCTCTACAGTTCCTGCTGTGAACAGCTCCTCAGGCAGGCTATTCCACAGATTTATAGTTCTTACAGTGAAGAACACCCTTCTCCTTTGGAGATTGAATCCTTTTTTCTCTAGTCGAAGGGAATGTCCCCTTGTCTTTTGAGGGGGCTTCACTTGAATAAATTTTTCCCCATACTTTTTGTAGGGACCATTTATATATTTATATAAATTAATCATGTCCCCCCGAAGTCATCTTTTCTCAAGACTAAATAAGTTCAATTCTACTAACCTCTCCTCATAACTAAGATTCTCCATTCCCCTTATAAGTTTGGTTGCTCGTCTTTGTAATCTCTCTAGCTCCATTACATCTCTTCTATAAACTGGGGCCCAGAACTGAACAGCATATTCTAAGTGAGGTCGTACCAATGCTTTGTACAGCAGTAGAATTACATCCTTGTCCCGCGAGTCCATGCATCTTTTAATACACACCAATATCCTACTTGCCTTAGAGGCAGCTGGTTGACACTGAATGCTGTTCTGTAGTCTATGATCTACAAGAACGCCCAGATCTTTCTCAACAAGCGATTCTTTTAGTTTTTCTCCCCTAGGACATATGATCCAGTCCTTTTATTATTTTTGTTGCCCGCCTTTGAACCTGTTCAAACTCTACAATACTGACCCCTGTGGTATCCCACTAGTAACAGGGATCCAGTCTAAGTATGTACTATCAATCACCACCCTTTGTTTTCCATCACTGATCCAATTACTTACCCACTTGCAAACATTTTCCCCCAGTCCAAGCATTCTCATTTTACTTACCAACCTTTTATGTGGCACGTACAAGTTTTTAAAAAATCTAGATAACAACACCCAATCCCTACCCTGACCCAATCTAGTCAATTTCCCCCAATAAAAGCTGATAGATTATTTTGACGGGACCAATCCTTCATAAACCCATGCGGGAATGGATTATACATTTTTTTTAGTGGGATATTCTTTTATATCTCTTAAAAAAAACCTTCAAACTTTTTACCTTCAACGATTTTAAATTTTCCGGGCCTGTAGTTTCCAGCCCTTTTTTTGACCCCTTTGGGTCATACCCCTTTATTTACAGTCCAATATAAAAGGTGGTATTGTCTATCACATTACTTAATTCCCTTAGGGCAGGGGGGTATACCATCAGGACCTGGTGATTTGTCTATTTTAATTTTATTTTATTTTTTTTTAAATTGTTTTTATTAACATCAATCCTTGACACATACAAATTGGAAGCAGCAATTACAAATAGTATCATAAAAACTTTCCATTACAATTATTCAAAAATACAATATGATCTTTTTGCCAAGGGAAATGAAAATTTTTTCTTTTTTGTTATTGTAATTTCTAAAAAACAAAAACACAAGTAAACTTTACACAGTCTTTGCTATAAAATTTACCATTGTTACAGCTCAATTAGACTGTGTATAACAAAAAAATCAAACCCTATTAACTCTAAGGCTGGGTTGTCTCATCCCCCCTTTTTTATAACGTTAGCTCAGGGCGCAGCTCCCCCCTTCCCCGCCATGAAAGTAACGGGCGCTTTTGCGCCCGCAACCACTATACTGCCATCCCGTACCATAATTTTTTTTTTTCCCTTTTACGACAAATTTCCCGTGAAGCCAATAGTTCCCGCTAAGAAACACCTTCCCTCGTCAATCCATGGTCATCACCCCGCCCGTTGCCTACCCTGGTACCATAAAGTTGGTAAAACAGCGCTTTATATTTCCCTTAGTTCCCTCGGCAATTATTTAATTTCTTCCCCTAACTCAAAGAACTTCCCACCTTTTTTCTTTTGCAAGGGGGGCCCCTTACCAGTCCATGCGCATTAGGAAATCAATTTTTCTTTTAAATAAGTCCCGGATTGGGACTCACGGGCTGAAGCCATACCTGCAAGATAGCTTTGCGTGCTGCCGCTGCCACAACGTGTAGTATCCTTTTTACCCGCCTGGTTGTTTCTTGTCCCTCTCGTTTCACAATACCAAACAGCGCCCATGAAGAACTAGCAACAAATGACACGTTTAGAGATTGGTTCATATACTCTGTTATATGGAGCCAAAACTCCCGTATTAAGGGGCAGTCCCATAGGCAATGATATAGGTCCGCTGCTGGCGATCCACATTTGAAGCAGTTGTCATTTTGGAATCTGCCCATGCGATGTCCCCTAATCGGTGTAAGATAGGCATTGTGCGCCACCTTCATAAACATTTCAACGTACCTAGCAGCCGGCAGAAATTTATAAGTGTCAGCTAGTGCTTCTAGTATCGTAGCTGGGGAGATGTCAGCATCTCTTTCCTGCCATCTAGCTAGGCCAAAGCGCGTTCTGTCGTAGTCCAAGTCTTCTAAAAGATACTTATAAGCGACCGACAGTTGTGCTCGTCTTGTGGGAGGGTTTAAGAACACACGGTCAAAAATCGTGTCCCAGTCATCAGGTTGTAAGTGTCGCTTCACCTCTGATATATAGCTAGACACCTGTAGGTAATTAAAGAACGGAATCGGGGGTATAGGGTAAAGGCTTTGCAGTTCTGGGATAGAATACATCTGTTTAGTGTCGGGATGTATTAAATGCTTTATTTGGTGTACGCCTAGTCTGTGCCATAGTCTAAAAGTGTTTTGTGCCTTCCCTCCCTGGAAGTTGGGGTTACGTATGAGAGACAAAAATGGAGAGCAGTTCGGGTTCAAATTTTTAAGTTGCCTAATCTTTCGCCATGCCCTCCATATCGGCATGAGCAGCTGATCCTCTTTCACCATCTGAGGGAGTTCTCCATAGGGTAAATTTAAAAAGTTGATGAGCGATATGCCGTGTAACCCTTCCTGATCTAGTGAACTATCTGTGAAGACTGTTGTAGATTGGATCCAGTCTGTCAGAAAACGACCTAGGGCTGCCAAGTTATAGGCCCCCATGCAGTCGATGCTGTGGTAGCACAATGAGAGGGATACGGGCTTTCCTAGAGTTCCATATGAATTGTCTGTACTGCGCATTGATGTGCTTTTCATCCCTCGGCCGCAAATATATCGGAAGCATGTGAAAAATGTACAGAAGGCGTGGAAATTCCACCATTTTAATTAAATTACATCTCCCTGAGAAGGACAGCGGGAGTTCGGCCCATTTTTTCATAGTTTGCACCAATTCCCCAGAATATCTGGACATGTTTGCAGCATATAAGTTATTTGGAAGTTTAGTCAGCCATACCCCTAGGTATTTCATAGCCGAGCTGCACCATCTGATCTGATAAGTCCTCGACCAGAGTGGCTCAGCGGGGCCCTTCAAGAGCATACCCTCGCTTTTGTCCACATTAATCGTGTAACCAGACAGGGATCCGGCTGCCACCATATCAGTCAGAATAGAATTTAAATTCTGCCTGGGGTTCCTGATCATTAAAAGAAGGTCATCAGCATAAGCTGTGACCCTGAGCTCCCTGTCTGGGGACAAAACACCTGCGTACAATGGTGACTGAGTTATATGATAAAGGAGGGGGTCTATGGACAAATTAAATAGCAAGGGTGAGAGTGGACATCCCTGTTTAGCTCCTCTATAGAGGTCTATAACTGGGGAAAGCTGGTTGTTAATAAGCAAGGTTGTCGTGGCATTGGAGCGCATATGGGCGAGGAAGCCGACGAAGAGGTTCCCAAATCCGCGCCGTGAAAGAGTAGCATCCAGAAAACAGATACTTTGCTCGTAGAAATTAGCCCCGTAAGCATGTAGGTAGTCTTTCTTCTTATAAAGACGGTGTCACGTAATTTACTATTTAATCTCTGTAAATCAAAATGTCACATTGTCTGTACAAGGAAAACCAACTACTTTTTATTGGAACTTCACTTTTAAATATGTAGCCATATAAAACATCTGGTTCCAGTCTGATTTTTAGATCAGGAATTAAATATTTCTTTAGAGCACATTGGTTTATACCTTATGGGTCACGAAGTCTGCATCAGTAGGGGAAACAGGTCAACAAGTCCTAATACGAATGTGTAATTGTTTTGGTGTATTTTGTGCCCAAAAACCTGTTGATGCCCTATTATCTTTATAAATGAACTGTAATATACCAAAACTAGGCACATTATATGGCAGGCACGACACATTTGAATGCGCTTAAAGTAGGTGGATAAAGCAAATTATGCAATGCAACTAGACAGGCATATCAATTTTACAATGCAAGATGACCACACAGCAGATTTTTGACAGGTTCATTCATTCAGACGCACTGAGAGCATGTTTGCAGGTTGCCTTGCTCACACTTGCCTTTTCAGCTTTTCCCATAAATTTTCAACAGGATTGAGATTAGAGATGGGCGAATTTCTAAAAATCTCGATTCGCAGAGTTCGCCGAATTTTCCGACAAAATTTGTTTCCACCAGAATAAATTCGGGATGAATTGCACTAAAAAACAGCTATTTCCTGGCTGCAGAAAGCCTGTAGGGTGCTGTATAACATTGTGCTATTCTCAAATATGCAGAGGGAGCTTGGTTTGGTCTTCATACAATGCTGTGTTTTAGTATGACACGCACATGACTGCCGCTGCTCTTAGAATCGCTTCACTCTAAAATTCCCTGGGTACTTACAGGGGCAAAAACTGACCAAAAAACTGAAGCGGGAATGCAGCCTGATAAAGTCATGGCAGCGCCAGCTGGAAAAAAACAAGCTGAGGGCTAAGATCCTATGATAGCATCAAAGAACACAGTAGTAGGTTACTGGAGCCGGCACAGGTCTCAGCACAGTAAGGGATGTCACAGCAGGGGTCACTCCATGAGGCCAGAGCTTTAAACCATCACAGAATATGACAGAACCTGTTCTGTTAAACGCTGACACATTTAGAGCCCCCCCCCCACCCGAATGTGTGGAGATGGTGTCGGCAGTAATTTTGCATTGACATCTCTGATCATTTTGCCCTTCCTTTCATCTGTCAGTGTCCGATTTCAATCGGTCAATAATCCATCAGTATTGCTAAGGCCAAAAACAAACAGGAGTTGATCCAAAACAGAGATGACCAGTAAATGGGATATTTGCATGTCTTCTGTGTTCTGTATCCACTCCTGCTTTTGGCTAGACAATCCTGATCCTTCCCATTACTTCTGACAGGAGAAAGAAGGGGAAAACTAAATATAGTGGCAACGTCATAGAGTGGTGAGGGTGAAACAGCATTAGGAAACCACAGGGTGTTCCAGTGAGACAGTGGTCACTTGGCAGCAGCATGAGTAGGCCACAGAGTGGCACAATGACCAATTCTGGAGGTGGCAGCAACATCAGGAGCTCCCAAAGTGGCACAATGACACAGTGTGGAGATGACATCATCAACAGCAGCAGCATGAGGTCAGAGAGTGGCACAATGACAAATTCTGGAGGTGGCAAAAACAGGAGTAGGCCACAGAGTGGCACAATGACAGCATGTAGAGGTGATGGCAGCAGCAACAGCATGAGGTCAGAGAGTGGCACAATGACAAATTCTGGAGGTGACAACAACAGGAGTAGGCCACAGAGTGGCACAATGACAGCATGTAGAGGTGATGGCAGCAGCAACAGCATGAGGTCAGAGAGTGGCACAATGACAAATTCTGGAGGAGGCACCAACAGGAGCAAGCCACAGAGTGGAACAATGACAGAGTGTGGAGGTGACGGCAGCAGCATCAGCAGCAGCATAAGGTCAGACAGTGGCACAATGACACAGTGTGGAGGAGGGTGGCAATACCAGTCACAGGTAAAGATGGTGATAGGCAGAATGGATAAAACTGGCAGCAGATGTGTGGCTCCAGAATAGTGCTGAGTTAAGGTAGTTTTAATCCAGAATATTTCTCAAAGTTTTGGTGTGAGGCTGTCATGGCTGATGTATAATCTGACACCCTATAAGTAGAGGGAAGGGCGAATCGAAGATTCTAACGAAGTGGAATTCGTTTAGAATTTCAGGAAAACTTCGGTTCGGAACGAAGCTCGAACTTTGGGGTACTTCGGGTGAACGAAGTGTGCTTTTGATTGATTAAATGGCTGCGAGCACATGGGCTACATGGGGCAAAAGCACTCTGGGAGGAAGAAGGCATGCCGCATGACAAGTGCAGAGGTGAAGCCAAATCAGAGACCGGCGGGATTCTGTGATGGTCACCGCACGATATAAGTCCGGGCGCGACGCCGGGAGCTCACACTCCTCTCACTGTGCTCATCAGGGAAGGTTGCTGCCGGGCTGATAGCTAATAACTGGAAGAATTGGTTTTTTATACACGCGGATTTTTGGTGGGGTAGTCTCAAGAATTGTCTCAGTGGACTGTCTCTTAATGTTCTATTTCTAATTTTTGGGGTATTGGATTTAGATGAAATCAGTGTGGTCCACTGCAGATGCATAATCATTCAATATCCAGAGTGGATCTAAGCCAGGTTCCTCGTTGTTAATAATTTTAAAAGAAGAAACATCGTTTTTACAATACAAATTCCACTTCATTTTTGGCTGCTCAATTCCATTGCGCATTTACATCCAGGGGTTAATTAAGCGTTGTTTTGCAGGTGTGCTGACCCCAAGAAAACCGTTCTTTTTCAACGCCAATAATATATTAAATTTTTACTGTAGCCTAATTCAACAAGCAAAGGTTAATTACACTGTATCTCTTGTTGTGTGGCGTAGAAAAACATGCAATTGTAAACGATTACACAAGTACCTAGTTGTCGGTCTCAATTCTTTGGCGCAATTTACATCAAGGGTTAATCTAAGCAATGTTTTGCTGTGTGCTGACCCCAAGAAACCGTTCTTTTTCAACGCCAAAATATATAAATTTTTCTGTAGCACTAATTCACAAGCAAAGGTTATTTAGACTGTATTCTTGTTGTGTGGCGTAGAAACAACGCAATTGTAACACGCTACAAAGCTTTATTTTGTGGGCTCAATTCTTTGGCGTTAATTTACATCCAGGGGTTAGATTAAGCATTGTTTTGATGGTGTGATGACCCCAAGATACCGTCTTTTTCAACGCCAAATTTATAAATTTTTACTGTAGCATATTTACAAGCAAAGGTTAATTTCAAACTGTATCTCTTGTTGTGTGGTGTAGGGGAAAACACGCCAATTGTAACACAATAAAAAGCTACTATTTTGTGGGGCTCCAATTCTTTGGCGCAACCCCCCCCCACCCAATATCTTTTTAAAACCAGGGGTTAATTAAGGTTGTTTTGAAGGTGTGCTGACACAATGAAGAAACTGTCTTTTTCAATGCCCAAAATATTAATTTTATTCCTGTAGCAATTAATTCACACGCAAAGGTTAATTACAACTGGTATCTCTTGTTGTGTGGAACGTAGAAATCTCGCAATTGTAACACGCTACAAAGCTACTAGTTTGTGCGGCTCATTCTTGTGGCGCAATTTACATCCAAGGGGTTAATTTAAGGCGTTGTTTTTGTGGTGTGCTGACCCAAGAGAAAACAGTCTTTTTCAACGCAATATTATAAATTTTTCCTGTAGCCTAATTCACAAAGCAAAGGTTAATTTAGCACTGTATCTCTTGTTGTGTGGAGTAGAAAAACACGCAATTTTAACACGCTACAAATCATACTATTTTGTGGGGCTCAATCTTTGGCGTAAATTTAAATCCAGGGGTTAATTAAGCCATTGTTTTGCTGGTGTGCTGACCCCAAGGGAAACCGTCTTTTTCAATGCCCAAAATATATAAATTTTTCCTGTTAGCTTAATTCACAAGCAAAGGTTAATTACAACTCGTATCTCTGTTGTGTGGTGTAGAAAACAAGCCAATTGTAACACACTACAAAGATAGCTTACTATTTTGTGGGGCTCCAATTCTTTGGCGCAATTTACATCCAGGGGTTAATTATGCGGCTTGTTTTGCTGGTGTGCTTGACCCCTAGAAACGTCCTTTTTCAACGCCAAAAGTATATTATTTTTTCTGTAGCCTAATTCACAAGCAAGGGTAAATTACAACTGTATCTTTGTTGTGTGGCGTAGAAAACAAGCAATTGTAACACGCTACAAAGCTAATATTTTGTGGGGCTCTAATTCTTTGGGGCAATTTACATTCCAGGGGTTAATTAAGCGTTGGTTTTGATGGTGTGCTGACCCAGAAACCGTCTTTTTCAACGCCATGATATTATAAATTTTTCCTGTTAGCTAATTCACAAGCAAAGGTTAATTACAATGTATCTATTGTTCGTGTGGCGTAGAAAACACGCAATTGTAACACGATACAAAGCTACAGTTGTGCGGCTCAAATTCTTTGCAGCAATTTTACATCCAGGGGTTAGCTAATTCATGTCGCCGGAGGGGTTAATTAAGCTGTTTGTGCTTTTTAATTTAGTAAAACACACAGTGTTTTTTTTTTAAAAGACACATACAAGTTAATTTTTCCTGGCCATTTGTAGGAGAGCAATTTATATCCAAGGGGTTACCCAGTTGTTACTGGGTTAATTTGGAGCTCAAAAAAACAGGGTGTATAATTTATCATATACAGATATCATCATCAAAAACAGTGTCTGTACATTTTAGAACAATAACAGTATGTAAGACAGAGAGGTGGGCAAGCTCTGCACACCTGCGAGTGGAAGTGGCACAATACATTCCTTGAAAACAGGGCCCAGGTCACAGACAGCAAGGGGACTCGCAGCAGGGGTAACTCCGTGAGGCCACAACTGCTGCTGTCATCTAGCGGCGTGTTTTGTTCAGCATCCAAGGGTTCTTGAGTTGGTTGACTAGGTCTTCCTCTTCTCCAGATGAAATCTGATAACCCCAGCCAAGACGTCGTTGGGCAACCTCAGAACCACAACCATTAGTGGGCATGTGCCCGGGTGCGGGTCAGCGGCCCTCACCTTCTCATCAGCCCGCCTCTGTTCCATCCGGTCCTCAGCCAGACGATTCTACTATGTGGTTGGGCTCAGCGCCACTATATAGCGGGAGGAACAATTTTGAGGAGGGCAGTCAGCAGCTACTTGGCAGCAAAGAAAAATGGGGCAATATAGTCTGCTTCTTGCAGTAGGCGGCAAAGTATAGATGTGGAGGTGGGCATGGAGGTTCATGTTGTGAGAGGTCAGCCTCGCATAGCAAGACCAGGGATGAGGACAGCAAAGATGACGATTGAAACACAAATTGATGATGATGTGGCCGACCGCACGTGGGAGCCGGGTGAGGCAAGGGCTTCATCCTCATCAGGAGAAGAGGGCGTCAGCTTGCGCGTCAGGCAGCAGCGCAGCCAGCAAGTGGGTCGTGTGGCCGTGAGTAAGCAGGATAGCAGCAGTGTGTAGGTAGTGAGAGCCAAGCGGCCACGGGTAAAAAAAACCCGCTTCGCAGGTCCAAGAAGTAGCTGCACAGGGGCTCAGCGAGGGCAGCGGAGGCAGTAGTCACTCAGTTGCGGGAGAGTTTGGCGGTGGAAAATCCGATACTCGGCGGTTCGTAGTGGGCAGTTCTTTGCTAAGACACCGGAGGAGCCCCGAATATGGGTATATGTAGATCTGTGGGCAGAAAAGTGAAGAGTGGCCAGGGAGCTAACGTTGGCACCACGGCATGCGTCAACCACATGCAGAGTCACAATCGTTGGTCTGGGAGAAACGTGGCTAGATGTGGTGGGTCCATCCTGCCGCCACAGCAACAGCAGCAGCAGCAGCGCCCAAGTGGCATGCCATGCAATTGCAGCCAGTCAGCTCTCCTTCATCCTCTGCAGAAGGGAGCTGTTTCTCTTTTGCATCATCTCGTTCAGATGCTCCTGCTCCTCGCTACTCATGGCGCAGCAGTCGCTAAGCGAGGCGATTGCAAAGAAGGACAACAGTAGGCATCCAATTCTATCCTAAAGGTGCAGCAGGATGACCGTGCTCCTGTCCAGTTGTATGGTACTGCAATGAGTCCCTTACCTTTCCAAATGGTGGACTCTGAACCGTTCAGAGAACTAAATGGCTTGTGCCGGAGCTGAGAAGAGAGTTCCAAGCCGTAATTCTTTTAAAAAAAAGGAAAAGGTCCCCGACTTAAAATTTGGGTAAAACAGAGGGGGGCGTCCTTGAGCTTATGGGGTTTTTTCCCAAGGTCCCGGGGCAGCGCGGAGGGGTGTATAAGGTCGGGCCTACATGTCCTTTAGGGCCCCCCACGGGGGTGAAGTGTTTCCAGCCCAGGCACACCAACAACTTGGACGGAGACCCCGTTTTCCCTCCACTTTGCCCAAAATGTTTGCACCTGCGCCTGTCCGCCCCTCCCCTCCAACCACCCCTTCCAACCCAAAAGAACTGCCCCTACCATTGTTTGGGCACAGGGTGTCCGCAGTTCTACACTTGTTGCCTCGGCGAAGAAGTCACCAGGGGGGAAAATGCCCCGCGTCAGGGCAGCAAAAAATCTTTTTGTGTGGCTTTCCCCCGCCCCCAATCAAATCGGAAACCGGGTCGGACAATGGGAAAAACAGGGTGCCCGCCTGCACCGAGGGGGATGGGTTGCCCCCTGCATGGGCACGGTTAAATTTCGGGTTGTGAAAAGGCCCGAGTCTTCCCCCGTCTTAAACTTTTGGAAAATGGCCCAGGAAACTTTGGCTGTTTTTTTTCCCTTCGTAAAAAGCCAGGAAACCCTCCTAAGGGGGAGCGGCAAAAACGGCCCTCCCCCAACCCTCTGTAGGATGTTTCCCCGCTGGAAATTTCCGCCTGAAGTTGGCCGACTGTTAAACAGAGGAAAGGCCTTAACGTTTTTTTTGTGATCCAGGCAGACAAAAGTATCCCCTGTGTAATTTTGATGTCGCCGTGGCAGCTCATGGTGAACCTGCCGTTTGTTGAGGCCATTCGAGGACGCGTAATTTGTCAGTCGCCCGGCTACGGGTGAATACTTTAAATGCTTCATGTCTGGAAAAAGATGCTGAAAAATCTGTTGGGCAGGGGAGGAGACGTGGCGACTCCCTCTCGTGGCCACATGAGTCGGTGGGGCTGAATGGAGGAGGAGGAGGAGGGGCATTGGGCAGAAGCATTGTTGGTGAAATTAGGGTTTTTTTACCCAGGGACAAGAGAGGAGGGGGAGGAGCAGTTGAGGGGTGGATGGGGATGAGGGGAAATGGCAGATGAC